>QMFG01001424.1:0-37142 GCA_003314545.1 Ramaria sp. MG151 | reverse complement strand
TGGGGACAATAAAGCGAGTGCCGAGGTGGATTCGCATGTGGACAGTGATGAACCTTGTTTTTGTATTGCAATGTGGAGGCAAAGCGCAGAGATACTGCTCAGAACAGTCATCGATGGCTGCGACGTTGTGCGGTAACCTGTCGAGCAATGACGAGCTTTATTTATGGAAGGCTTCGGGTGTGCAGCGTGAGATGCTCAAGGACGACTCGGTTCCTGACCTTGATATCCCGATTTTCCCTGGATTCCTCACACAGGTATGTTAGTAAAACATCTCTTTTTCTCTTGCCGTTGGAAATTGGGTCTGACATTAGTGTTATTTATTTTTGCAGCTGTCCCTGGGACTGGACAACCTCGACGATGCGGAGATCGTCGTCGTTGCCCAATTGGGCAAAACATTCGGGAACCCGAAATATGACTGGGCGTTTGAGATGCTGAGCAGCCGTGTGCGAATAATGGGAAGATACTTTGGTTTGGGAAAGGTCTGGGAGGCAGCTCTGGCATGAATTGTCTATGTATGGGTGTAGTCTTTTTTGGTGGGTTTAAGTGCATGCCTGATGAAGTAAACCTACTGCTGCCGATATAAATGCCATTGAATGCCTTGGAACCCTGAGTGGGGATGGGATGACTTTTTGAAGTACAGCAAGAAGAGTGAAGAGTAGAACAAACCCTTTTTGACATTGGGCAAGGTCCTAATACCCACCCTCGAAAGGTTTATTGGATCTGCAGACGAGCAGGCAATCTCAGCAGGAACAGCCTCGGTTCCACAGGCTGGACACAACTTGTACTCCACCGGGTTACACTTCCGAGTATCGACACTACAATTCAGGCAGCTATGCGCAACAAGGGTCTCAAGGCTGCTGAAGATGCGTATAATGGAGATATGAGTACTCGCTACACAAACAAAACAAAACGGAGGTTACCTTATCATCATTTCCTTGTCTAGAATAATGGCATTTTGGTAGCAAAGGATTTTTACACGGAGAGAGCAATTCAGACACGCAATGTCGAAATTGTTTAGTATGTAAAAGTGCCTGCACCCTGTCGCAGGACATGGCAGTAAAAAAAAAAAAAAAAGTAATATGGTATGGGGGCAAGTTGTTCGCAGAGTTTTTTTCTGTTACTAAACTAAAGCATTTTTAGTAGATCCCTCCCCCACCGATTCTTACACGAAGAGAGATTCAGATACCAGTTGTGTTTGAGCGAGATGTGGCGCACCTTCTCATGGAAGATATCTGAGATTGTTATTGGGATGGGATCGCGCTGGGTAACAAGGAGGTACGGCTCGGGATGCTAGGGAGATGTATAAGGTCTGGTGGTGTTGGGTTGGGACAGATGAAGAGATGGTGTGGGTGACGGTGATGGCACAGCATAAGAGTACTTGAAAGTGACATTGTTGTGTTGTCTCTAGTGGAAAAAAATGTAGTACATGCAGTCTGTGCGGCTTTCCATCAAAAGGATGAGAGCTTCAATAAAAGTTTATCACCCAAGCTCATTCTGGGGGAGCAGATATGAAAATTGTGTTGCAGAATTTGCAACTAAGCGCAATAAGACAACGCTGCCCACGTTAGGAAACAAAAGGGGTCCGGTAAATTACCGCCTGGTCTGGGGGAGCAGTATGATGTGAAGCTTGAGATACTCAAGGATAACTCGGTTCCTGAGATGGCGATTTTCCCTGGGTTCCTTACACAAGTATGTGCGTACAATTGTTTTCTTTTTCTTTTTTGTGGCCGTTTGAAACTGAGTCTGACGTTATTCACTTATTCATTCTTACAGCTGTCCTGGAGCCTGGAAAGAGGTATGTGACGTTGGTGATGGTGTTGAACTGTCCCTTCTCTCACAGAACGATTGTGATTACTTTTTTTTTTCCCTTTTCAATTCGCCCTTTGATTCTCTGTTGGCCACGCTACTTTTTTTATTTATTTTATTTTATTTTTGGCATATAGCACCCTGTGAGCAAGGATCCCGTGCAAAACCCAGATATGGATCCGCACATGACTTTGGTATCTTTTTATTTTTTCTGGGTGTCGATCGGAATTTTACTGATCTTTACATACCCTGGTGCGCTCAGACTTGGAGCTGATGGTCCAGCACGCTAAATTTGGCAAGTCGATGATCAACGTCGAGCAGTGGAAATATATTGTAGCTCGTGGAGTCGATCCTGGTCCACGGTGTAGTACAGATGAGCAGATTAGGGGTTCGTCGTTTTTCTTTTTGGCCGAAGGTTGATTATATCATTCCCTGATGATTTTTGATCCGTCTCCTTAGAACACATCAAGGACACACGGGACATACTGGTGAGTTTGGACAAATATTCTATATCTTGCGTAGATAACTCGCACACTCCATGTGCATAGGCACACAACTGGATCCTGTTGCATACTTCCACGTGAGAATCTAGGAGTGGTTGACCCTGAATTAAAGGTGAAAACTATTCCGTCTTGTAAATTTTCAGGTGTGGGTGGGGTGCTAAAGGAAGGTTTTTTTTTCAGGTGTATGGTATGAAGAACCTCAGTGTTGTTGATCTCTCGATTGTACCCATTCAGCCCACGGCTCACACAATGTACGAAAAATTTCTTGTTTCTTTATTCTGGGTTTATTGTTGTTTAAAAACTATCATTATGATTTTCGCACTAGCTATGGCGTATATGGTCGGGAAGAAAATGGCCTATCTTATCCGTGCAGCAAAGCAGGACAGGAAATGAAATTTGATGCACGATGAATGTTCTTGTGTCTTGTAAAACAAAGAGGAAAAGAGATAGCAGTGGGTCCTTCTTGAAATCTATGGACTATGGAATTGATTATGTTACCCTATGGCACCTTGAGGGTAGTTTCTTTTGTTTCAAGACTGGGATGACATCGGTGACTCGGGATACGTGCCGTGGAACCTCTACACGAGAGTCTGGTGGTCTACAAAAAGGGATACATATCCAAAAAAAAGATATCCTCAAGATGTCCTATCCTTTTGGGAAGTTTGAAGAGGTGAAAACATCGTGGAAGGATGTGATGACTGCAGAAGCTGGTTGGTTGCAGCAAGGAGCCAAAAGAAAAAGAATAAACGAGACCTTTGAACAAGATCAATGACTGGGACACGTGGATACTTGAGATTGGTTATTGGGATGGGATAGCGCTGGGTGAGAAGGAGGTAGGGAGATGATTGTATAGAGGCGGTGTGGGTGCAACACGTGTACAACATCCGTCGCTTGTCGTGTTATCTCTGGAAGAAAAGTTGAGTTGTGCGGCTTACCATTGAACACACGAGAGCATCAATAAGATTCTGTCACTCAAACTCATTCTGGGAGCAGACACCAAAGTTATGTTGCGAAAGATGCAACAAAGGGCAGCAAGCCAACGCTACCCACTTTGACTCTTTTTCAAATAAAACTAAGGTAGACAAAAGTCACAATTACAATGGTATCTCCAGATGAAGACATCTGGGTGTGTCGAAATGGGTCGGCGAGAGATTTCGTGACGATCCGGCACAGGCTTACGCCATCGGCGGCATTTGGTCAACTTCCATATCTTGCATCTTGCTAATCACACCAATGAGTATACACATATTTGAAGATGGATTTCAAGCTCACCTCACCTCACGCCTCATGGTAGTCCCCCGCAGGGACGGACAATGCGTCCGCCCCATGGATGGAGGCGCCCAGTTGGTGTGCCTCATCTAGTGAGGGACGGTAGTGATTGTTACGGTCTTGCGGGGGCTGCTGCCCCCGCGTGTGGTATCCACCCGCCTCCCATGGTAGCCGAAGCTGTAATGGGATGAGGGGCCTTTGAGGCAGAGGTTGATATGCCTGGTCAAGGTGAAGCTCAAGCAGCCCAAGGCTGCGGAGACTCGGGAGGATGACCGGCTGAGGGTCTTGTGGTGCATTGTACCACGGCTGGTGGAGGTCCAGCAAGCCGAGGCTTCGAAGACTCAGGAGTGTGATAGCTTGTCCTTGAGACATTCTGGACATAATATATCAGTACTAGGTGACAGACAGAGTCAAGGATTATACCTTTTGTGGGGATGGGAATTGGTGAGGGGAGAGAGACAGCGTGCTGTTATCCTTGGGGCAGAAGCGACACTATAAATCTTTATTCTTATCATACCAGCTAAAGTACAAGCGAAGTTGGGGACTTTCTCATGCGTGGTGTGTGCTTCGGTCTGAAAAGAGTCTTTGCATAGTGAATTGTAGAGCAGGCTCCCAAGACACGGGCCAGATAGGGCAGCATTGTTCAACAGTCAAATTTCTATTTGTTTGGGGACACAAAAGCGAGTGCCGAGGTGGATTCGCATGTGGACAGTGATGAACCTTGTTTTTGTATTACAGTGTGGAGGCAAAGCGCAGAGATACATTGTGCTTAGAACAGTGATCGATGGCTGCGACGTTGTGCAGTAACCTGTCGAGCAATGATGAGCCTTATTGATAAAAGGCTTCAGGTGTGCAGCTTGAGATACTCAAGGACGACTTGGTTCCTGACCTTGAAATCCCAATTTTCCCTGGATTCCTCACACAGGTATGTTAGTAAAACGTCTCTTTTTCTCTTGCCGTTGGAAAATGGGTCTGACGTTAGTATTATCTATTTTTGCAGCTGTCCCAGAGCCTAGAAAGAGGTTTGTGGCATTGGTGATGGTTTTGAATCATCCCTTTCCTCGCGAAACGATTGTAATCTTGTTTTTTTAACGAGAAACCACCCTCTGATTATCTGATGACTCCCTGTCCCACCCTTTCTTTTTTGGCATCTAGCATGCTGGCATGCTGTGAGCAGGGATCCCCTGCAGAGCCCAGACACAATGATGAGCTTTATTCATAAGGTTTATATAGAACGGTGGTGATTTAGCTGCTCTAGATATTTTATGGAGAAATGATACCTGATGCTTGTCTCCCACTAATATTCAATGCCACGATTTGATCATTACTGCCAATCAGTGGGTGTGTTTACATTATTATTGACCTAGTACTGATAAGCTTACAACGTGGGGCCAACTTGCAAAAGTGAAGCAAGTGAAGCATAGAAACATACCCAAAAGGTAATTGGTGCCGAGAGATTGTACTGTTCAGGATTTTACACGGAAAGGAAATTGCACCAAGCCTAGGGAACTTTACAAGTTGTCCTGTCATCCGTTGTTATGATGGGAACTTCAACGAAGTATGCACAGACAATTGCACAAAGGACTTGACAGGATGAATGTCGGTGTGAGTGGACACCCGAATGTTCCACATCAGGGATAGATGGTCATTCGGAATGAAATGAGAAGGTTGAAAGTCTACTGCAGTGAAGGATGAAGGATGTCAATAGCCACATGTCAGAATCCAAATAATAGCAACAAATGTTGTGGATGAATGTTGGGTTAGTAAATGTGTTCGGAAACATTCCTAATGGTGATAGAATGGTTTTGGGAAGAGAATGGAAATCCTACAGTAAAAGCGAATGACTTTTGGAACGTCTGCGAATGAAGTGCATAGTTCCGAAGAGACAGAGGTTCCGAAAGGATTCTATCTTGTGAATCGAATGAACTTTGCAGTTCATGTCGATCACAGCCAATGATCTTACATTCCTTGAAGTGGATTTAACTGATAAAAGTTGGATTGAAAGGCTTACTCAAAAATATACAGTTGTTGGTGAAGTTGAGTTTGGAGCGAGTTTGACAAGTAGGTGTGGAAAATCAAGGTGACATACAATAATTGAACTAGGGAATGTACATGCGAATGTGCTAGCTTATATACTGAACCATTCGGAAGAAGGGGCAAATGGGAATGAGTCTGTGATGGTTAGGAAGTAGCCAAGGTACATGTATACTAGTTAGAGGCCATAGGGAACACGGAACAAGGGTGGTAGGAAAATTGTGAATGAAGTAAAAGATTAACGGACCTACAATAACTCTTGAAACATGTATCCGAATCGCATGGCTCTTCGGGTAGAACTAACCGTCCCTAAATCCTTCGGAGGGTTATCCTGAGGGTCTAGAACATTCATACCATAGAACATAATGATATGGAATGTCATCGCCAGCTTCCGCACAATAGAAACAACTCAATTAACGAGTTCATTGGAAAAGATGGGGATAGTGATGGGGATAGTCAGGGTGCTTCTTTTCTAGAAAAGATTATGATCGGACCTGATTATTGATCGTTTCACTAAAACACTTCATGTAGTGATTCCTGAACTGGATTGGGTGACCAGATCAAATGTATGTGAAGCCTTGATGCACGGGTGATTCGGAATTCGGAAGATCCATTCGGAAGGATTGTTTCGGAAGAACAATGATGGAGGTGAGGTGTCCATATTGTGATCGTGACACCACACATGATGGTATACGACTGGGTACTGCATGGAGAGTGGGTGGGACTCCACCGACTACGTTAGAAATGTATGGAGAGATGGCCACTAGCGCCATGAATATTGCCAGATTGAGACAGCCCTGTGAATGTGGGAAAATCAGGGGAGAAGTGATGGATGGACTTCTAAGTAGAAATCTGGAGAAAATCATGAGCATGTAGACAGTGGGAGGGCAAGAGGGTTATGCAATTCCACTAGATGGGGGAAACTTGAACGCCCACTTTGTCGACGAAGCTGTGGTACCAGCACTTGGCTGTATTTGAAATCTCAAACTCCTCGAGTGAAGTTCGATGTTGTTGTTGTTGTTGTTGTTGTTGTTGTTGTTGTTGTTGTTGCTGAGACTCTCAAGCAGTATGCAAGTATATCGTTGCTGAGGGTGTCTCACGATCACGGAATGAAGCTTTCCAAGGAATAAATACCTGAAAGATGATAATATATATATCTGGGGGGATGAATCCCTAGAACCTGGATGGCTTCATGCACAGCTCACTGGCCTAGCACCACTCAAATATGTCAGACACTCTTGTGATCACAAGCATTGCAGAAAACATCCGATTATATCATAGCAGGCGGAGGTGTTTCCACTGCATCACTGTCAGAATCCAAATAATAGCAGTAGATGTTGTGGATAGATGTTGGATCAGTAAAGGTGTTCGGAAACATCCCTAATAGTAATAGAGTGGGTTTGGAAAGCAAATGGAAATCCTACAGTAAAAGCAAAAGACTTTCGGAACATCTGCGAATAAAGTGCATAGTTCCGAAGAGACAGAGATTCCGAAAGGATTCTATCTCGTGAATCGAATGAACTTTGCAGTTCATGTCGATCACAGTCAATGATCTTACATTCCTTGAAGTGGATTTAACTAATAAAAGTTGAATTGAAGGGCTTACTCAAAAAATAGACAGTTGTTGGTGAAGTTGAGTTGGGAGCGAGTTTGGCAAGTGTGAGTAGAAAATCAAGTTGACATACGATAATTGAACTAGAGAATGTACATGCGAATGTGCTAGCTTATATACTAAACCATTCGGAAGAAAGAGCGAATGGGAATGAGTCCGTGATGGTTAGGAAGTAGCCAAGGTACATGTATACTAATTAAAGGCCATAGGAAACAAAGAACAAGGGTGGTAGGAAAATTGTGAATGAAGAAAAAGTTTAACGGACCCATAATAACTCTTGAAACATGTTTCCGAATCGCATGGCTCTTCGGGTAGAACTAACCATCCCTAAATCCTTTGGAGGGGGATCCTGAGGGTCTAGAACATTCATACCATAGAACATAATGATATGGAATGTCATTGCAAGCTTCCACACAATAGAAACAACTCAATCAATGAGTTCATTGGAAAAGATGGGGATAGTGATGGGGATAGTCAGGGTGCTTCTTTTCTAGAAAAGATTATGATCGGACCTGATTATTGATCGTTTCACTAAACACTTCATGTAGTGATTCCTGAACTGGATTGGGTGACCGGATCAAATATATGTGAAGTATTGATGCAAGAGTGATTTGGAATTCGGAAGATCCATTCGGAAGGATTGGTTCGGAAGGACAAGGATATAGATGAGGTGTCCATATTGTGATCGTGACAATCACCAACAAAACACCACACATATACACATGCAACATACACAAACATATATATCTATATCTACCCGCAGGGTTGACTGTCGCGACAAGAGTGAGCAAAGATCTTTCTGTCTCAGTACTCGTCCTCGAAGCAGGACAACCTTGACAATGCAGAGATCGTCATCGTTCGGGAACCCAAAATATGACTGGGCATTTGAGACTGCGAAGCAGCCATGTGTGAATAATAGGAAGATATTCTTGTCTTGTGGGAAAGGTCTGGGAGGCAGCTCTGGCATGAATTTTCTACGCATGGGTGTAGTCTTTTGGCAGGTTTAAGTGCATGCCTGATGATCCCTAATAAGAAATAGAATGGGAATTTTTATATATTTTATTTGAATTTATTCAACTTGTTTTTGATGTTTTCTTCAAGTTTATTGAAGGCGGTCTTTAAGGGCCTAAGAGATAATCTAAGCGGTGTATGAATTCTAGTGCATGGGATGCGCTGATGCGGGATCAAATGTCAGCGCTTAAGGTTCGCATACAGCGATGCGAGTTGTAGATAGAGAGATAACTTCAACTTGGCAGTTTTGGGATAAACACTGAGTCGAATAGATTGCTTGAAGTGATGACGAACGGCCGGTGACGATTTGTTAACAAAGCAAGCGATGGAGAGATATCAAGCAAACAGATAGAGAATATTCTGAGGATGTGGAGGTTATACTGCCTTAGATTTTGGAGAAATTTACAAGTATACTTATAGTGAGAGCTAGCTAATAATTGTCCTTTGTGTTCCCAAGAAGCATATTGGGGTGATGGAGCGATTCTGGGGTTGGAGACTACATGAGGGAAAGAATGCACAAAAATGTACTAAAAAACATGTTTAAAAGTTCTGATACAGATCATGGTGTGGTAGGAAATGTAGATCATGTGTTTCACTACTATACTGAGCCAAAAGAACAAGAAAAAACAATGAGAAAAATTCTGAAACTCCATTTCAAAGCTCCAGGCGCTTGTTTAAATGAAATCAAAGTGATCGGCTTCGTTTGTGGATCAGTGACGATTGGGGTGATCAGGAATAGAAGTTGGAGTGTTGTAAGGGTGGATAGAAGTGTTTCAGGGCCACGCGGGGCTCGATCGGTGGCTATTGGAGCCCGTTCGTGTCCGAAGCGCATATATGCGCATGTTCGTCCCTGCATTGCCTCGGGGATCGTTCGCTGAGTGATCCTAAACATGTAAACAGAATGTATTCTAAGGCCCAAGGCCTTGAATTCTCATTAGTAGTATTTTTTATGATATTTTTGTTGTTTTATTCTGTATGGCGCTACTGATGCATCAGTAGATTATGTAATATGACTTTTGTGCGGTAGATAGATAAATAATAACAATCCTGACAAGTAAACTGCTTGCTGCCGATTGTCACGATCATGATTTGTGTCCTACTCCACCTTCTGAACCATCCGAACAACATTCTTCCGAATCAATTCTTCGGAATCTGAATCGTCGACCATTTCATCACACATGAACTATTCAACATTCCGTCACCCTTGAAACCCTGACTCGTCCTAATAACATCACAAGGACCCAACCAAGAGATCAGGTTCTGTTATTAGCCTTTCCTCAGAAAAGAAGCATCTACACTATCCCCATCACTATCCCTATCTATTTCTAGGAACTCAATATCAGGGTCAATTCTATGCTTCTAAAAGCTCATGGTGATAACACATACAATTCAATATGTTGACGTGTTCATCTCCGACACTTAGGGTCATTGTTTAAGGAAGTGAAACAAGAGTTCGTCTACCCAAAACGACATACGATTCGGAAACAGGTTTCAGGATTTATTTCTAGTTCGTTAAATCTTTTTCTTATTCACAATTTTCACCCAAATCTTGTTCTCTATTTCCTATGGTTATTAATTAGCATACATGTACCTTAGCTACTTTCCGATCCTCAATGGACTACTCCCCATTTGCTCTTGCCTCCGAATGTCCCAGTATATAAGTAGTACATTTGCATGTATGCTCTCCAGTTCAATTATTGCACGTCTACTTGATTGATCTACTTTGACTTAACAATTCATCGTGAACAATCTTGAACAACTTCACTTCAAAGTCCAATAAAACTTATCAATTTGGGTTTGAATACACTTTGAAAGAATGTGACACCATTGGCTGTGATTGGCATGAACTAAACGGTTCACCCGATCCATGAGATAGAATCCTTTTGGAACATCTATCTCTTCGGAACTATGCACCTCTTCGCAGACATTCCAGAAGCCGTTCACTTTTACTGTAGGATTCTTATTCACTTTCAAATACCATTCTATTCATATGGAAACATTTTCAAACATTGCTCCTAACACCACATTCATCTATAACATTTATCTTTGATAATTGAATTCTGACACCAATATAAATGTGTCATGATTGCATTTTAGGTCCTCACATGGCTTCTTCTTCAAACCACAACTTCCGAATGCATCCGAATGCATCCTTCGGAAACTTCAAACCACCTTCCCCTCAATACTTCACACATATTTGATTAGGTCACCCAATTCAGCTCAGGAGTCACACCATCAAATGTTGAATGAAACAATCAATAACCAGGTCCGATCATAGTCTTTTTTGGGAAAGAAGCACCTTGACTATCCCCATCACTATCCCAATCTTTCCCAATGAACTCATTGATCGAGGTTGTTTCTATTGGATGGAAGCTTGCAATGACATTCCATATTATCAGACTCTATGATATGAAAATTCTAGACCCGCAGGATCGCCATCCAAAAGATTGGCATATGGTCATCTCTATCCGAAAAGCCATGCGATTTGGAAACATGTTTCAAGAACTATTGTTGGTCCATTGATGTTTTACAATTTTCCTAACACCTTTGTTCTTTGTTTCCTACGGCCATTAATTAGTACACATGTACCTTAACTACTTTCCGACATTTACGGACTCCTTCTCATTCGCTCTCTCTTCCAAACCATTCAATATAAAAGCTAGCACATTCACATGTATATTCCTTAGTTCAATTATTATATGTCAACTTGATTCTTCTACTCACACTTGCCAACTCGTCCTCAATTCATCTTAAAACAACAACTTCATATTTTTTGAGTAAGCACTCCAATTCCTCTTTTTATTAGTTAGATCCACTTCAAGGAATGTAAGATCATTGGCTGTGATCGACATGAACTGCCAAGTTCATTCGATCCACGAGATAGAATCCTTTCGGAACCTCTATCTCTTTGGAACTATGCATTTCATTCGCAAATGTTCCGAAGGCCATCCGCTTTTACTGTAGGATTTCTATTCACTTTCCAAAACCATTCTATTATCATTAGGAATATTTCCGAACAGATTCACTAACCCAACATTCATCCGTATCTTTTATCACTGATATTTGGATTCTGACAAAATGCCATTGAATGCCTTGGAAACCCTGAGTGGGGCTGGATGACTTTTTGAAGTACAGCAAGAGGAGTGAAGAGTAGAACAAGGCCTTTTTGACATTGGGCAAAGTCCTAATACCTACCCTCAAAAGGTTTATTGGATCTGCAGATGAGCAGCTGTCAAAATAGCCCTACAATCTCAGCAGGAACAGCCTCGGTTCCACAGGCCCAACACAACTTGTACTCCCCCGGTTACACTTGACCCTCCACACCTTTCCGAGGCTGCTGAAGATGCATATAATGGAGATGTGAGTACTCGCTATACAAAAAAAAAAAAAACAGAGGTTACCTTAACATGGTCATCGCTCCCTTGTCTAGAACAATGGTGTTTGGATAGCGAATTCAAACTTTGATGTAAAACATTCTATCGGTCATATGCCGGAAATGCATACTATGAAGCGGACAAGAACCGACCTAATCTCAAAGTGAGACCCTCCCCACCTTTCTGTCGTTTCATAGAATATATGCTTACATATATACATATCTATCTCCCCACTTGCGGTTACCAACTCAGGTGGTAGGCTCTTACCGAAGCCACTGTCACTAAGGTTATCCTCGCTGAGGGTTGTTTCCCTGGAGATAAACTGATAGCGACAAGGGTTAAGTTTCGATGGGGATCGGATGCATCCCGCACATACATCGCAAAGAAGTAGTGGTCGCTGCAGGAATGCTAAAGAGCGCGTAGATCTTTGAGTTCTCTGGTATCAGATGCAGGGACTTCTTGGACCAGATTGGGGTGGAGGTCAGGATTGACCTGTAAGGGTAACCCTCCTAGCACCCGTAGGTATCTAGTAGAGGGGAAATCCAAAGAGATATATATGTGTGTAAGAAAATACAGTGAAGGAACGAACTCTCACCTAGTAGAGGGGAAATCCAAAGAGAAAAGTCTAGGGATCCCCACTACTAGTGAAAAAACTATATACGACTACCTAACGCCCAACCAGGGGCACTCCTACACGCTGTCAACCCTGCCCGACTTGACTTCTATCCCCATAAGGCACTTCGACCCTGATGAAGGTCGGATGTCAGGCCGAAGGTTCGGATCAAATATTTGAGTTCTACCCCGAGGTTGGCCGAGGTCTCGGGTGGTCCGAGATTTCAGACTAGAGGCCTGAGGCTTCGGGTTCGTGCTTGGAGGCTTCGGGTCAAGGACTCGAGGCTTCGGACCAAGGTTCCCGTGCCTCGGACTTGTGCTTCGCATGTGTAGGGGCCTTGGAGGTGGAGGGCTTGGTGAAGACAGGTTGTCCCCTGACACGACCTTCCTGGTGTAGTGAAAATTTGTGAGAACACATCTTGGATGGTAAATGTTTTTTTTTTTTCTCTCACCAACTCACAATTGTTGTTGACTATGAAGGAAATCGATAGGAGTGTGGTTTGAGCTCAAGGATGATCCGCCTTTGTGACTTTGGACATGATGTGGGATCTGGAATATGCTGCTGAGCAAATAAAAAGCTAGTAAACCCCCCGTTTTACTTTCGAAATACCCCCTTTTTCAGGTCAAACTCTTTTTTAGTGTGTGTATAGTGCCGAGAACAAGGGCATGCACGGGTTCAGGCTCTGCATATTTCCTTCTCCCTGGCAAATCTGAACGATGTGCCATCCATCATCGCTAAAGTATCCGAGGATGTTAGGAAACAAAAGTGGTCCAGTAAATCACCGCCTGGTCTGGCAGAGCGGTATGATGTGCAGCTTGAGATACTCAAGGACGACTCAGTTTCTGAATTTGAGATTGCAATTTTCCCTGGGTTCCTTACACAAGTATGTGTGTAACACGTTTTTTGTTTTGTCTCTTTTGTGACCGTTGGAAATTGAGTCTGACGTTATTCATTTATTCATTCTTACAGCTGTCCCGGAGCCTGGAAACAAGTATCTGACATTGGTGATGATGCTGAACCATCCCCTCTCTCGCAGAATGATTGTGATTACTTTTTTTTTCTCTCCTTTTTTAAATCGTCCTTTGATTCTCTGTTGACCACGCTCCTTTTTTTATTATTTTTATTTTTATTTTATTTTTGGCATCTAGCACCCTGTGAGCAAGGATCCTTCGTAGAACTCAGATATCGATCCACACAACTGTGAGAATGACTTTGGTATGTTTTCATTTTTTCTGGATGTCGATTGGACTTGGAGTTGATGGTCCAGCATGCTAAATTCACCAATTCAATGATCAACATCGAACCGTGGAAATCTACTGTAGCTCGTGGAAGTCGATCCTGGTCCACAGTGTAGTACAGATGAGCAGATTAGGGGTTCGTCGTTTTTTTCTTTGCCAAAGGTTGGTCATATAATTCCGTAATGACCCATCTCCTTAGAATACATCAAGAACACACGGGACATACTGGTGAGTTTCAAATATTTTATATCTTGCGAAGATAACTCACACACTCCATGTGCATAGGCACACAGCTGGATCCTGTTGCATGCTTCCACGTGAAAGCTAGGAGTGGTTGACCCTGAATTAAAGGTGAAACACATTCCGTCTTGTAAATTTTCAGGTGTGGGTGAGGTTTTAAAGGGAGGTTTTTTTTTTTAGGTGTATGGTATGAAGAACTTCCGTGTTGTTGATCTCTCGATTGTACCCATTCAGCCCATGGCCCACACAATGTATGAATTTTTTTTTGTTTCTTTATTCTGGGTTTATTGTTGTTTAAAACGATCATTATTATTTTCCCACCAGCTATGGCGTATATGGTCGGGAAGAAAACAGCCGATCTTATCCATGGAGCAAAGCAGGACAGGAAAAGAAATTTGATGTACGATGAATATTCTCGTGTTGATTAAAACAAAGAGGAGAAGAGATAGCAGTAGGTCCTTCTTGAAATCTATGGACTATGGAATTGATTTTGTTACCGCCCCTTGAGGATTAAGCGTCTTTTTTTGTTTTAAGACTGGGATGACATCGGTGACTCGGGATACGTGCCGTGGAATCTTTACACGAGAGTCTGGGGGTCTACAGGAAAAAGATGTCAAAATTTTTTGAAGAGATATCCTCAAGATGTCCTCTATCCTGTTGGGAAGTTTGAAGACGTGAAAACATCATGGAGGGGTGTGATGACTGTAGAAGCTGGTCGACCGCACCAAGGAAAACAAGAAAAACGAGACCTTCGGAAAAGATCAATGACTTGGATACGTGAATATTTGAGATTGTTTTTTGGGATGGGATAGCGCTGGGTAAGAAGGAGGTAGGGAGATGATTGTATAGAGGCGGTGTGGGTGCAACATGTGTACAGCATCCGTCGCTTGTCGTGTTATCTCTGGAAGAAAAGTTGAGTTGTGCGGCTTACCATTGAACACACGAGAGCATCAATAAGATCCTGTCACTCAATCTCATTCTGGGAGCAGACAACAAAGTTGTGTTGCGAAATATGCAACCAAGGGCAGCAAGACAACGCTGCCCACTTTGACTCTTTTCAAACAAAACTAAAGTAGACAAAAGTCACAAATACAATGGTATCTCCAGATGAAGACATCTGGGTGTGTCGAAATGGGTCGGCAAGAGATTTCGTGACGATCCAGCACAGGCTTACCCCATCGGCGGCATTTGGTCAACTTCCATACCTTGCATCTTCCTAATCACACCAATGAGCATACACATATTTGAAGATGGATTCCGAGAGCTGTTCACCTCACGCCTCATGGTAGTCCCCCGCAGGGATGGACAATGTGTCCGCCCCATGGATGGAAGCGCCCAGCTGGTGTGCCTCATCTAATGAGGGACGGTAGTAATTGTTACTTTGTTGCGGGGGCTGCTGCCCCCGCGTGTGGTATCCACCCGCCTCCCATGGTAGCCGAAGCTGTAATGGCCTTTGAGGGGGAGGTTGATATGCCTGGTTGAGATGAAGGTGAAGCAGCCCAAGGCTGCGGAGACTGGGGAGGATTACCGACTGAGGGTCTTGTGGTGCAGGATACCATGGCTGGTGGAGGTCCAGCAAGCCGAGGCTTCGAGGACTCGGGAGTGTTCCACCTTGCCTTTGGGACATTCTGGACATAAGATATCAGTATTTGGTGACAGACAGGGTCAAGGATTATACCTTGTGTGGGGATGAGAGTTGGTGGGGATGTGAGGTGTAAGTTGGGGAGAGAGACAGTATCCTTGGGGTTATCCTTGGGGCAGAAGCGACACTATAAATCTTTATATTAATGATGTCGGCTAAAGTACAACTGAAGTTGGGGACCTTCTCATGTGTGGTGTGTGCTTCGGTCTGAAAAGAGTCTTTGCGTAGAGAATTGTGGACAGGCTCCTCAGATCAAGACACGTGCCGGATAGGGCAGCATTGTTCAACAGTCAAATTTCTATTTGTTTGGGGACACTAAAGCGAGTGCCGAGGTGGATTCGCATGTGGACAGTGATGAACCTTGTTTTTGTATTACAGTGTGGAGGCAAAGCGCAGAGATACATTGTGCTTAGAACAGTGATCGATGGCTGCGACGTTGTGCGGTAACCTGTCGAGCAATGACGAGCTTCAAAGGGCTTCGGGTGTGCAGCTTGAGATACCAAGGACGACTCGGTTCCTGACCTTGAGCTCGTCACACAAGTATGTTAGTAAACCGTCTCTTTATTTGTTGCCGTTGGAAATTGGGTCTGAGTTAGTATTTATTTTTGTAACTGTCCCAGAGCCTGGAAAGAAGTTTGTGACATTGGTGATGGTTTTGAGTCATCCCTTTCCTTCCAAAACGATTGTAATCTTGTTTTTTTTTTAAACAAGAAACCACCCTCTGATTCTCTGATGACTCCCCTCTTCTTCTTTTTTTTTTTTTGGCATCCAGCATGCTGGCATGCTGTGACCAGGGATCCCTTGCAGAGCCCGGATACAATAATGAGGTTTATTTATAAAGTTTATATAGAACCGTGGTGGTTTGGCTGCTCTAGATAGTTTATGGAGAAATGAGACCCGATGCTTGTCTCCCACTAATATTTAATGCCAAGATTTGATCATTACTGCCAATCAGTCGGTGTATTTACATCATTATTGACCTAGTACCGATAAGCTTACAACGTGGGGCCAACTTGCAAAAGTGAAGCAAGTGAAGCATAGAAACCTACCCAAGAGGCAATTGGTGCCGAGAGATCATACTGTTCAGGGTTTTTTGCGGAAAGGAAATTGCACCAAGCCTAGGGAACATTGGGTGAAAATCCAAACGATGCGCTTTCGATCATCGCCAAAGCATCCGAGGACGTTAGGAACCAAGAGGTGTCTGGTAAATTACCGCCTGGTCTGGCGGAACAGTATGATGTGCAGCTTGAGATACTCAAGGACGAATCGGTTCCTGATCTTGAAATTGCGATTTTCCCTGGGTTCCTTACACAGGTATGTGCTTTTTTGTGACCGTTCGAAATTGATTCTGGCGTTATTCATTTATCCATTTATACAGCTGTCCCGGAGCCTGGAAAGAAGCATGTGATGTTGGTGATGGTGTTGAACCATCCCCTCTCTCGCGGAACGATTATGATTTATTATTATTATTATTCCCTTTTCGCATCGTCCTTTGATTCTCTGTTGACCACGCTCCTTTTTTCATTTTTATTTTATTTTTGGCATTTAACACGCTGTGAGCAAGGATCCCATGTAGAACTTAGATATGGATCCACACAACTTTGCGAATGACTTTGGTATGTTTTTATTTTTTTGGCTGTCGATCAGAGTTTTACTGATCTTTACATACCCTAGTGTGCTCAGACTTGAAGCTGATGGTCCAGCACGCTAAACTCGTCAAGTCGAAGATCAACGTCGAACAAATGTAGCTCGTGAAGTCGATCCCGGTCCACAGTGTAGTACAGATGAGATTAGGGTTCGTCGTTTTTTTTCGGCCGAAGGTTCATTATAGTAATCATTTTTTGATCCGTCTCCTTGAACTGTAACGTGGCAGCGTGACACGGTGTGTCACCCCATGTATCTTTCTATATGTCAAGTTGAAATCACATACATTGTATTTCAAACCTCGCTGACGGGAGAGAGCAAGTGCTTGTAGCATTCCTTTCTCTTTCGCTCCTTCACCTGTTGATTGATATTCCTTCACGAATTCGTGTCATGGTTCTCACTGAACGACCCCTTGGGGCTTCTGGAAAGGCACCCATTCGGGAACCAAACATGGCCCCTGGACCTTCATCTGAACTGTTATCTCAAGTACCGATCATTGCTGAGTAGTGCGGCAGGTCTAACCGACCAGCTGACACTGGTCTCAACGATCCTGAACTAGCGATCTTTCAGAAACTTGTTGCGAATGCAGAACAACACAACGCATTAGTGCAAAAGATCAACACGGCGAAACGCGCGACTAGCGTGAACACGCGCAATAGAGACTCATTTCTGAAGACGACGATGAAGTTGAGCTTCCCAACATCGCTGAATTCTTGAGCAGATGCGCCACCATCCCCATTCCCCACTCATAACTCGTCTACCCTCTTCTCCGCGTCTGCCTCCTTCGAATCCACCTATCCATTCCAGCTCCAGCTCCAATCTAATTCCTGCGCCCCCGATTTCCAACACAGGTACACACTCCGGATCTCCACTCAATCTACAGATTCTTCTCACCGTCTCCGATCCTGCCTCCCTTGCAAAATCCAAATCTCAGCTCGTCAACTTCAAATCACTTCCTCCACTACACACAATTCAAAGCACCGCAACTAAGAAGTATACGCTTGACGACATTGAGATCCCCGATGCAATTATGCAAATGGCTTATAACAAAGTATATATTCCTCTGGCCATGGCCTCGGCAATCATTCTCTTGACACATCATGTTTTCCACCTACTTGGTGATTTGTACTATGTTGGTGCTTGTCCTTCTTTTCCACCATCCTTTGCCCAGAAATCTTTGATATAATGTCCTTCTTGCCACAATTCTGGCAGAGTCTTTCTGTAGTACCTTGGTCCCTTTGTTGTACCTTGAGTGCTGTTTGTCGAGCTGAACCAGCTTGCCTAGCCCAGTCTTCATCCAAAACTTGAGTAAAACCTCCAAAGTGATAGTTCCACCTCTGGCATTGATTGCAGTAATAAATGAAGACCAGGAATCCAGTAGCAAGGTAAGCAATGTGTTTGCAAAGTCAGTATCATTGACAAGTTGTCCTCTGGCATTGAGTTGTTGATGAAGGTTACGCAGAGTACATACATGTTCTTCTATACTTGCAGCTTCTTCAGCAACTGTGTGCAAGAAGTCTTGTTGAATGTTTACAATTCTGATTAATACCTTGGATTTGAAATTCCCTTGTAATCTAGACCACAATTTAGATTCTTGTCAGAATTCAATTAACAAGGATAAGAGTTGTAGATGGATGTAGGGTTAGTAGTGTTATTTGGAAATGTTTCTAATAATAATAGAGTGGTATTTGAAAATGAATAGTAATCCTACAGTAAAAGCGAATAGCTTTTGGAATGTCTGTGAACAAATGCATATTCTGATATTGATATAATACACCTCATTCTCTACTCTCTCTCACTCTCAACTATGACCCACGACAAGCTATGGCTCACCTGGACCCTCCAGATACTTGGATTTCTGAAATACAGGGACAGAATACTGAGTTGGTGCAACACACAAGTTGAAGCCAAGTCCCTCTGACCCAGCCAGAAGTCTACTAAAAACTCCTGGAACCCTGCTCTATGCTAAGTGACATATCCCAGAAACATCATCATTATTCCCGGATTGTCATTTAGCATCAGTGACAACATGCCATTTAACACTGCCCCTGCATGTTGTTCCCACCACTCAGAGTGGCACCAGCTTCCCATGGTGGGCATAACTGTAATGGGATGAGATGTGGCCTTTGAGGGACAGGGTAATAAGCTTCATTAAGGTGAAGGTCAAGCAGCCCAAGGCTATGGTGACTGGGGAGAATGGCCAGCCAAGGTCTTGTTGCACAGGGCAGGGTGCCACTGCTGGTGAAGGTTGAGCAGCCCTAGACTGCAGAGGCTTGGGAGTGTCACACCTTGTTCATGTTGGGACCTTGGGACATTCTGCATGTAATAGATCAGTATTGGATGACAGACAGAGTTAAGGATGAGACTTTGTGTGGGGATGAAGAGAGGCTAGTGTATGCGGACAAGAATGGTAAGCCTAGACACAATGTACAGGTTTCAAGTGAAGGTTTAGCTCAAGCTGGCAAAGTCTTCTTTCCTAACCACTCTCCATGCATGGTAGAGGTGTGATGAAGTCCGGGCTACCAAACATTTCCGAACGTAGCACAGTCGCGCCCAGCGAGCCTAACCCTTACTATATGGGCAGTAAGTTACGCTGTTCATGCGTCAGTCAAGGATAGAGTGAAGCACAATACAATACAATAGGGCAACGCAGCAGCACTGCGCGATCACCGTTCCTTGCTGGCCGAAATGCCGCGTAAGGAGACAGTGTTCTCCACGTCTTGCCTTCTTTATGGCACTTTTATTCTTCTTCCACCTTTCAAGCATTACTATAAAACGTCGATAGTTCCGACTTGAGTCATGGTTACTAACTACATTGTTGCGCCATAAGGATGGGTCTGACACATTCCTCGACGATCCCAACCCAGGCCTAATTAATTACCACAAAGTGTGTAGCTACTTCAATAGGAAGAGGACACAGCTCAAGAATAAGGTATACTGTCCGGCACGGTGGATTGTCGTCCTACGTTACTTGAATCAGCATGTCCCACTGCGTTAGTGGGGTGGCTAGTAGAACTAAAATATGCAGATGAAAAAGGTAATCCCATGCACAACGTGATAGTGTCAGAAGAAGATTTCGGCAAAGCATCAAAGGTGTTATTCCCAAGCATCCTCAATGCCTTGTATCAGTGTGACAAGACGTGGTACAGACGGTAAGCGTTTTAAAATACAGCAATTGCAATAACGACAATGCCTAATGGACTAAGCACTGACACCATGTGGACTGTGGATCATGCAGTTGACGCTGCCTGATGCCTCAACTTTGTGACTTTTATCTACGTGGCGACGGTCCCCCGCGCATAGGCCACAAGGATAATCGAACATCCTGACGTGGTAAATGCAGCTTTTTCAGAACTTCCTGTCTTGACAAGCTTTGCACTTTTATCCGAAGATGTAGGAGTGGCACTGGTATAGATGTGATGACTTCTCGCAACAGACGAACCGGTTTCTTACTACGACGCACATTTCCTACTACTTGTAATAGATTCGATCATGTGGACACGACAGGCAGAATTCCAAGGAGTGGCACAAAGTCCACCTCGTGCATTACCCAACCTGGCGGGGTAACAACGCAAACATTTGGAGAAACAGCATAACAGCGTGTGGTGCGTAGACAGACCATATTATCCGCCACATCGGCCCCACTGTAAGTATATCATAGCCCCGAGCCGGTTCTTAGGTGACGAAAGCATTGCAGATATTGACTTCAAAAGTGCGGGTATGAGCAGTGTAATTCGATGACCATAGGTACTTCTTGGCACTAAGTAAGTATCTGGCTGAGGAAGAGGACGAGAGCGACACAAGTATGCACAACGCGGGCAAAGGGTTGTATGCTGTACTCGCACGTCTGAAGACTTATACTCAGATTGCATACGATACCTATGGTCTCAAAATGAGGTTAAGGGATTGTGGTAGCACAGAGGGTGAGAGGTTAGGGTTTAAGGGTGAGCGGGTATGGATGGTCGAGATATCATATGGAGAGGAACATCAGATGTACGGCAGAGAACTCTTCCGCCCACGGTCGAAGAGGCAATGTTAATTGCGAAACTCATCCCTCCAAGCCACCTGCAATGTCACGTATTAGTCTAGTTAACAACACGTAACCAGTTCCTTAAACAACTATGGCGGTATCAGACGCAACAAAGTGGTCAGTTATATCCCTAGCGATGTCCGAATACGCACCCCGATGTCCCATTGGTACGAGATGTACAACCATATCTTGATAGATGCATCACGACCATTGGGCGATGTAATTGTGTGTTCTCAGCATACGTTGGAGAAAATGGTGACCAGTGACAGCAGAGAGAAGGAAGTAGTGAAACAAGTCGTACCCGACTTTGTAGTATTCCGGCTCACAGTGAATGGTACGTTGATTCAACAGTCGGGTCTGGACCCTTAGACATATATCGGAAGTGTGACAAAATTCGAGCCACTAGCAAAAGCAAACATTTAAAACAACAACCAACAATCGGTGTGCCATCGACTTGGGCAAGGTAGGAAGATATGAGATACGAAGAGGGAAGATATTTTCCGCCACAACGGCCCCGAGCAGATGGTTAGTCTCGATTATCAGGCGTGGCGTGAACATTACGGCCTCAAGGTAATAGTAATAGATTGCAAAAGCACAGAAGGAGAAAAGGTGGGCGTAAAGGACAGTTTGGTGTGGAAAATTGAGGTGTCTTATCCAGACAATCACCCGATGCGCAGGAGGGGAGTCCCTCCATCTGATGAGGAGGCAATCCAGGTAGCGAAACTAGCACTTCCCAATCACCCACAGTGCCACAAGGTATTCTAACTAGGCGCAACCTAACCAGTTCTCTAAATAGCTATAGAGGCATCAGGTGTGACGAGTCGCTGGTTGTAACAGTACTTGCGGCCATCTTTAGTTGCCTTCCTAGGACGTAGCCCATAGGAGCCTTCAGGTTACTTGCTGCCAAATCATACAAGAGCCTGCCCACACGTCGATGACAGAGTCTATATCGCTTCGTATCTCCGTACTCAACGACGAACAGAACGCCTTCCTTTGTGTCTCCTTACATCTCAACAGACAACATTGCCTTGAGGCGTAAGAAACATAGGGAAGCTGCAACATGGATGCAGTGGTACCATGAAGTCATGCAAAGGAAAAATATGGCGAGAGATTTCCATCCTTTGACTTCCTATATGGCACCACCATGCGTTTCATTCAAGATGCTGGTGTTCTACGTCCCAGGCGTGGCGCAAGTTGCCACCGCACTAACGGAGGCTAAAGGAGACACGCCGAGCAATCTAAATCGCGCCAGCCCTCTTTTTCCCATTAGCGTGGATCGTATTTTGTCGGAGTACATAGCAGGACTTATAGATCTCTCGATCTCCTGTCTTGCATCTTGGGGTCGTCAGACACACACCAGGATGGCAAGAGTATGTTGGAGTCATTGCTGGTTCTTAAATGGCCCATACAGTGAAGGTGAATGTCGCACCTTTGCACCTTGGTCATAGATGTCTTTGTCCTAACAACTTTTACGTTGTCCACGTTAAGGTATGATAACTCTAAGCGAGCTATCCTAGGAGCTACATCGCACCTGCCTCCCGGGCGTTGATATCTTCTTATGGAAAATAGTTGCAAATCCTCGGAGGAAGCACATACGACAGGCATTTTACTTACTTGGATCAAATGTTTCTTTGTTGCATTGCAGCAAGAGTGGATGACATAAGGACTATGAACGAGCCGCTAAGGCGAAATGCTAGTCCTCCGCGAGCGTTGTTGTTCGGGTTGTGTCTGAGTTAGGATCTTGTGATGCTAGTTTATAGCAGTTACTCATGAGGGGGAGACATCATTGCGAAGTGATCATCTGCGGGGGTATGGATACATATTTTCCTAGTCTGAGTACCTTCACTGTGATTGTGATGGTGGCGCCACATTGGGTGCCTTGATCAAGTCTTGCGGTGCCTACGCCCACTTGTATGCGACACGTGTTACCATGGCTACACATCAGCGAGATCTAGGAACACGGATTTGCAGTTAATAGAGTCTTACCAGTAGGGGTTAAGTAACTTTCAGAAGACGGAGCTCCAAAATGAGGGTGCGACATTTGGACACAAAATATTAATAACAAAAGTGTGAGCGTAGCAGTGTCGTATCAACTGGTGTGTCGTCGAAGAAGTCGAACAGGACGTCCTCAACGTCGAGCAGGACTTGGGGCTCCAGCGGAAGGCGCCGTTCTCCTGGTTAATCAGCAGCGCTTCCCTCCTTGCTTTCATCGTGTTTATCGACAAAGCTCAGCATGGCCTCGAATAAACCAAACAAACTTGCATTTCTGTCTATGCCCGCACCGGCATCGTATGTCGCTGGTCTTGGCAGAGGGTAAGCATGTTGTATTTCGACGGTGGCGTTCCAATTAACATCAAATCAGTGCATCTGGTTTCACTACCCGGTCAGATATCGGGCCTGCCCGCGAAGGCCCATCTGCAGAGGTTATAGCGTGAGTAGCGTTAGCATACCGTCTGCGGCTGTCATTAAAGCAAAACTCTAGTGAAGCGCAAGCCCGACGAGGGGAAGAGCCGGAGGTTGACCCGGAAGCATTCCAGGATCCCGACAACGAGACAGGTCTCTTCGCTGGCACCGTCTATGAAGCAGATGATGAAGAAGCCGACCAGATCTATGAGGGTGTCGACAATGAGATGGACAAGCGCAGAAAAGCCCGTAGGTTAGTGTACTGCTACTTTACCTTTTCTTCCGTGTTCAAAGAGGATTGACACTTCTAGGGAAGCCCGCGAAGCTGAGGAGCAGAAAGCTATTCGCGCTCAGCGTCCTAAGATACAGACGCAGTTCGCGGATTTGAAGCGTGCTCTCTCCGTGGTAACTGATGAGCAATGGGAGAATATTCCCGAGGTTGGTAATCTCACCAAGAGACGAAAGATTCGAGACCTTGGGAGGACGTATGCCGTACCCGACAGCGTTATCGTGGGTGATCGTGATCGTGCCGGGTTGGAGAACTCTTTGGACGTTAGGCAGCAACAGGTTCGTCGTTCTCAGCTATTCTTATCATTTTTAATATTTTATTGATTAATCTGAAGTTCGGTGGTTTTGAAACACCCGCGGACACAGGGGCGTTAACCAATCTTGTAGAAATGGGTCAGGCACGGGACAAAGTTTTGTCGCTGAAGCTCGATCAGGTAATGTCTTTCGCAATGTGGCATGCAAGGTGCTGACTTGCCATCTAGATCTCTGGCACTTCTTCTATCGCCGGATCAGCATCGTCAATTGACCCGAAAGGATACCTTACAGATCTCAACAGTGTTGTTCTGAAATCCGAAGCTGAAATTGGCGACATAAAGCGGGCTCGGATGCTCTTCGATTCCTTGGTCAAGTCTAATCCTAAGCATGCTCCTGGTTGGATTGCAGCGGCTTGTGTTGAAGAGCATGCAGGCCGTATGGTTGCGGCTAGAAAGTTGATTAAAGCCGGCTGTGAACAGTGTCCTAAGAGCGAGGATGTATGGCTAGAAGCTGCACGACTTCACGTTCGTCCCTATCTTCATATTAGCAATCAGCATGTCTAAATGTTGTTCTAGAATAACGACGACGCCAAGATTATCCTGGCAAATGCTGTGCAACACGTCGGTCAGAGCGTTAAAGTCTGGTTAACAGCCGCTAATTTGGAGAGCGAACTGAAAGCAAAAAAGAGGGTTCTCCGCAAAGGTAAGTATATTGTGCTCCTTCTCTGTCTGTTTGTTTAATTTGTTATCTTAGCCCTTGAATCAATTCCGAACTCCGTTCGATTATGGAAGGAAACCGTCAACCTCGAATCATCACCTGTCGATGCCCGGATTCTTTTGAGCCGTGCTGTCGAAGTGATTCCACAGTCCGTAGAACTCTGGCTTGCTCTTGCGCGTCTCGAGACACCCACACAAGCCAAAGCTGTCCTCAATAAGGCACGCAAGGCTGTCCCTACAAGTCATGAAATCTGGATCGCCGCCGGCCGCCTGCTAGAACAAGAGGCGGAAGCTGCAGACAAAAGCCCTGCTGACCGTGCCAAAGAGCTTGAATTGGTGGATAAAACGATCGAGGCCGGCGTGAAAGGGCTCAGAAGGCATCAAGTTTTGTTAACGAGGGACCAGTGGCTAAAGGAGGCCGAGAAATGCGAAGCCGAGTCGTCTCCGAGAACGTGTGAAGCAATCATTAAGGCCACTGTCAGTATGGAAGTCGAGGAAGAGGATAGGTTCGACACATGGACTGGAGATGCCGAGTCAGCTGAATCCAAAGGGCGCATTGGTACTGCCAGGGCCATCATAGCATACGCTCTGCGAGTCTTTCCCGATCGCAAGGCCCTATGGAGGCGTGCAGCAGATCTTGAGAAAACTCATGGAACTAAGTAAGTACTTCGTCGTTAGTTCACCGTCTTCATACTGATCATGACCTAGGGAGTCGCTAGAAGAGATCCTGATCCGTGCCGTCCACCATTGTCCTCAAGCAGAGGTTTTATGGTTAATGTGGGCAAAGGAAAAGTGGATGGGGGGCGACGTTCCGGGCTCACGAGAGGTGCTGGAGAAGGCGTTCGTAGCCAACCCCGAGAGCGAAGCTATTTGGCTTGCAGCGGTCAAGCTAGAAGCTGAGAACGGCGAGCTAGGCGTCGCTCGGGAGCTTCTGGTCCGAGCACGTACAGTTGCAGACACAGAGAGGGTATGGTTACCACTCCAAAATCATGGATTATAACTAACACTTTCTCGATAGATTTGGATGAAGTCAGCAGTCTTTGAACGTCAACAAGGCCAAATTTCTACTGCCCTATCGACTCTTGCGACTGCGCTGTCTAAGTACCCAAAGTTTGCAAAGCTTTATATGATCCAAGGCCAAATCCAGCAAAGCCAAAAGGACTATTCTGCTGCCCGAGCATCCTACGCTGCTGGTCTCAAGGGGTGTCCCAAGGAAGTAACATTATGGATCTTAGCCAGCAGACTTGAGGAGGCAGATGGGAAAAGTATAAAGGCGAGATCATTGCTTGAGAAAGCCCGACTTGTAAACCCTGCAAACGACCTCCTTTGGGCTGAAGCTGTTGGTGTTGAAGAAAGATCGGGTGGCACTGCACAAGCTAAGGCGGTACTCGCCAGGGGTAAGAGTTGCTTGCTAATAATATGGGGTATTATCTTTCTGAGCGGTTTCATCTTTGTCAATTAGGTCTCCAAGACTGCCCAACATCGGGACTACTTTGGTCATTATCAATATGGGCAGAACCACGACCCACTCGAAAATCTCGATCCGTGGACGCTCTCAAAAAGTCTGCTGATGACCCATTGATCATCTGCACGGTAGCCAGACTATTTTGGGCTGAACGTAAAATAGAAAAGGCTAGGCAATGGTTTAGCAGAGCGGTTGTGACGAATCCAGACCTGGGTGATTCGTGGGCTTGGTGGCTCAAGTTTGAGCGCCAGCACGGCGCAGTGGTATGTCATCCTTATATGATTGATCCTATTTACTGAATGGTGTGAAAACAGGAGCAACAACAAGAAGTAATCAATAAATGCGTCGCAGCGGAGCCGCATCATTCACTCGGTTGGCAGTCAGTAGCGAAGGACCTAAAGAACGCAGGGAAGAATACCAAACAGATCTTGGAGTTGGTGGTGGACGCCCTGGAATAAGAGTGAACCTATTGTTATTGTTCCCCATAATTTTTGCTTTTACGATGAGATGCGTACTAAATCAACGTGTCTTGTCGCGACTTGCTGGAAATGGGGTAAACTTTTTGGAAACTGATTTCTTTCATAATATCGACTATCGCGTATTAGTGGATCCTGGATCCTTGTCAACAATGCTTATTATTCACGAGTCGTTATTACCCTAATTTTAACACCATTTATGGCGCCATTAGGGTCGGTCAGTTGGGCCCGTCTGACATCCATTATAACACCGCTGAAATGAGTCAAAAGTTGAAGCTTGGAGCACCGTGAGATCCCCTTTAGAGAATTGCAATGTTAATTTTGACGGTCGGAATGAAATATTATAATTAGTCTCATATTCATGCCTAGATCGAGCTACTTCTTCACCGCCTGTCCTGCGCGTAGTCCAGGGGCACAGAAATGACAAGAAAAACGAAAAGATGTAACCAATTAAGGCCCGAAACTTACCGCTGACTTTTAAGTTTGAAAGGAGCATATTATAGCCGAGAACCCGTGCACTCTGATCACCGCCATTACCAGAACGAGGGTACTTGCCCCCCATCTTGATGTTCTTTGTAGTTGTAGAGAATACAGTACCAAATAATGCACACATCCATAAGGCATGGAGAGCGGCACAATGCCATGAACCTGGCCGACCAGTTGAGAATCAAATTTACTCATCATCACTCCCTTCATCTTCTGACTCGTCTTTCTTTTTCTTCTTTTTCTGAGCGGGCTTCTCCCTGAACATCACTGAGTACAAGGATCGTAGGACGACGACGTTGCAACGTACTTTTTCGTCTTCGTGGCCTTCTCGTCGCTTTTCTTCTTTTTCTTACTCACCTCTTCACCTTTCTCGGCTTCCACAGTTTTCAGCTTCTCACTGAGAGCGTCGATGCCATAGATGAACAGATCCCATTGTGCGCGAGTGAGAGCGACACCTTTCTTCCCTGGTTTAATATCTCCATTCTTGTCAGTGTAGTACTGTAAAGGGAATTTCAGTCTTAGCAGCGCAATGCATGGCATCTCATTACTTCTCTGATGTTCACTTGAGCGGCCCCTTTGAACACGCTGACTGTTGCCCGTTTCATGTTGCCCAGCTGGGTGTTCAACAAGAATGAGACTACCATCGGTGAGTGCTGTTCATCACTTACATCAAGGTAAACATTGCCTTCGCTATCTTTCTTTAATTGGATTTGACCGGTAGGCTGAGAACCAGAATCGGACGCGTTTCCATCGCGTTTGACCTTCACCATTACACATCCATAAACGCGTCAAACGCGATATCTTCAATCGATGTACCTTTTTCGAGGAAATGTCTGCTTCTCCCTCCTCTGCTGAGCGTTTCGACATGTTCGCGTATGTGCGGAAGTGAAAGGTTTGGGATCTTGTGGGTCCGTGAGGGCGTCGGTTTATGACTTCAACCTCTGTTCCAGTTTCAAGCCTCCGGGCACACCTACTCTCTTCTCTAGCATCTCTTCCAGGTTCTCGAACTTTTCACCTACATGTCCTCGTGTCCTCGCCTCGGAAACCTACACAGTCACTTTTTCCGTACATCTCCCCACGACCAAAATGCCAATTTCAAGACGTCTTGGTACTGCTCTCAGAGCAAGCCTCTCTCGCAGGAGCAGAACAAGACTCGACTTCGGTCACAACGGATGATACCACTTCGACAAACCTTCAAACTCGCATTTTCGTAACTGCGATCGAGGCGAATCTATACTCGTTTCCCACTAGCGGATCTACAATCCTATACATTGCCAAAGTAGACGGAACAGGGCAGGGTATTTTTCCATCCCCCACCTCCACCCTGTTATATGCATTAGTCTTATTTTATGCATCACCTCGAAGTCCTGTTTATATGACCCCCACTACCCATCATTTATGGATTCATTTGTTTGCTCGGTCTCAGCGACAATATCTTTTCCCAAACTCCGGGGATCATCCGAATAAGAAGCCTCTGGGTGACGTGGCTTTGTGCAAATGGTGGAAAAACAACCTGAGCAATATTGCTAAGTCTGTCGAGGATACAAATAACGTCAAAACTGACGGCGTGCCTGCTGTGGGTGAGTGCCTTCACACCATGAAACGATCAAGACCGGTTGTAAATAAACCATAAATTTTGATGATACTAGCGCTGTCTTCACGCTTGTATTATTTGCTTCCAGGCCAAAGCGAACAGGAAGCATTATACTTACTACGAGACGCTTACCCTTCTTCTGTTAAATGGGTCTACTCACACCCATACGATTTTCATAAAGAGACCCTTCCTTTCCCGTCTGATCCAGATGTCGATTATTCTTCTGAGACGCTGAGATCTCAGCCGCTTGCCTATTTGATTCCACACTTCGAGGACGATCCTAAATCACGCTTTCTCGATGAGCTTGCGGCCACCAGCGAGGAACATCCGGTAGCGGTCCCCATACCAACTCCTAAAAAGAAAAGACAAAAGATTGGAGACGGTGTTGAAAGTTTTAATAGCACATTAACAGACAGTCACAAAGTCGCGGATATTATTGAGTGTCGAGCTGAGGAAGCGGGTGACACTTCCACACTATTGCCTCCACCCCCTGAAATTGTTTATATCCCACCCTCTTCATCTCCTGCTAGAGGACATTCACCGCGGTCACCGCCATCTACACCCAAGCCCAGAGTGTCTAATCGCCCAGCCTTACTCTTACCCCATACTCCTGACCTCCCTACATTTCCGATCAATGCGCCTCTCCCGCCACAAACTCCTACTATCTCCCAGAAGCAGAAAATGAGTATTTCTCCCAGGACGCCCCAAACGCCGCGTACTTCTCGTCGACCAGTTTCAGACCTCGACACAATATCCGTCTCTGAGTTTTGGGAAAGAATATCATATCGTCAAGAGTGTGCTCAGGGGGCTGTGACTGGTTTTTTCGTAGCGGTTTTCTCTCGGCAATATGTTGGACCAACCAACTGCGACGAACTTGATGATGGTGTTTCTCAGCTGCCTTCAAAATTTAATACGCGGTCGAAATCTTTGGATCCCTCTGATCCCGCAGAAGTCAATCCCCCCCTTCTTCTAGAAGGCACCGTTCCTCACTCAATCATCAAAAGAGTAAAATCTTCTCTATTAACCGGTGTTGAGTTCTCCACCACAGAGCGCTCTCGCAAAGGCACTCAAGTGATAGAGGCCGCCATCAGAGGCCTATGCGAGAGTTTAGAACGCACATGCAGTGGGTCACCAACCAAGGAACCTCGGACCAACGACCAAAACATTCTAGCTAGGGAGACTGGGACTACAAATCCTCACATATACGAGACGCACGTTTATTCTTCTCTTTCCGTGTCAAACCCTCCCCTTGCTCGAAAATCTGCGAACAGCCCTGGAGCTGCGGCTTCCAGCACCAACCCTCCCGTGAATGTGTTAGGCGTGAGAAGGAAGAAGAAGCGGGAGTAATAGAATTTAGAAATGGTTGTTTTGTTCTTTCTATGGTTTATTCGTCTTTTGCGGGGAATATACCGTGAGCCTTTGTATATTCATCTTCATAACTAAAAAGTTTAGCTACGCGAACCACTAACATTCTCGTTTCTTGGTCTGATCATGTCGCACCTACTTGTCTATATAGACTAAGCTATCAGATGTGATGTTGAACACTATCTCGATGGGATAACGTCGTAGGATTCTACACCGCCTTCAGACATCACCTACCTTCATAATTAATAAAACTTTCTTGTGCCTCATTATAATGCGAGGTGTCTCAAGATCATGTTAGGTCTACTGCATACAAAGATTATCTTCCCCTGCCCTCAATCTTTCCTTCCCCTCTGGTTCAATTCGAGAAATAGATAATTACATAGGTCATATAGCTGGAGGTCCTGGTTATACCACCGCGGACTAGCCACAATTCCTGAACCGGTACTTTCTCGGTGTATGTGGAGAGGACGGTGTTTTTACGGCGAAAGGACGTGACTGGATAGTGACATGGTCACCCATGTTACCGGACAGGCAATCCTAACTCAAAACTTCCAGTACAACATTTCTCCATGCACAGACTTGAACAGACTCGTTCTTCCTAAGCATGTGCCCTCGGAGTCATTGTGTCGAAATTCGTCGAAGTTTTTCCACCCTCAGGGCCGAATGCTACTGCAAATGGAAGAACGTCACATCAAACTAGTCAAACTCGACGTTGATATTCTTCTGCTTCCCTAGCTAGGACTACTGATGATAGCTAGACCTTAAATATGTTACCCGTGATGATGTATGTCGCACCCTTCTCGGCTACACAAACTTACGCTACGCTGGGATCGATCGTCTCGGATGTATGAACTCTCCTAAGCTAGGAGTACCCTTGCTCTATTTGAAACCACCTGACTCAAGGAGAAAATATACGATTTTCTGAAGGGGATATAAAGTGTTCGTCCTTCAAGTTTCAACAGAGATACACTTTGAAGAGACTTTAAGCTTCAGCAGCACCTTTACAATGTTTATTCCAGCTCTCGTCACTTTTGTTTCCATCTCAGGCGCCGCTGCGCATGGAGGAGTTGTATCTTATGACATTGGGGGTACGGTATACAAAGGGTAAAACTGACGTGGACTTACCTACAGTCAGACTGAACATGGTGTAGTTTCGCCGCTTACAACACACCTATTGGACAGACCACAATTCAGCGACAGTGGGCGACGTACAATCCCATTACATCTACTACTGGTAAGTTGTAACCGCATTGCAATCATACGCACATGGAGGTCTGATCGCTCGACGTAAGATTCTTTTCTTGCCTGCAACAACCCTGGAACAACTGTAAGCCCTCAACTAACCGCCACCGTCGCTGGTGTGTCTTTCTCGAAATTTCTTTCTTTATTCCCTTCTGATGCATGGCTTCTAGCCGGATCGACCATCACCGCTTACTGGAACAACCCTTGGCCTCACACGTGAGTATCCTTACGAGCATCTTTAAACCTTGTTGTTTACGCAAATAAAGTATCGGGCCCGTCATGGTTTACATGGTAGGACGCCCTGGGTGTACAGATACGTTTGAGAGTCATTTCTATTACAGGCAAACTGCGATGGAAATTGCACAAACACTAACCCTCCGGATCTTGACTGGGTATGCAGAGTTCCTTTGACGCTGCATTAACTCTTAATGATTGTCGACGATCAGTTCAAGATTCAAGAGGCTGGTCTCATTTCTGGTACCATCGGCAATGGTTTGTGCATTGCCTGATTCTCCTTTCTTGTGCTTTCTAATTAGGTACACAGGTCAATGGGGGATGGGAGAACTCGTTAAAGCAAACTCCTCATGGACATCGACGATCCCAAAAAGCCTGCCCAACGGTAACTACATGATTAGGCACGAACTCTGTGAGTACAGTGGATGTGTAGAGTACCCTTCTCACATGTATTACCGCAATTATCTTCAAGTGGCAATTCATACCAGGTAATCAAACTTGTCTCGAAAGATATTGTGGATAATGCTCACCCAAATGAATGGTATCATCAGTAACCAGCCACAATTCTATCCAGTGAGTCACGAAGCATGAGGACCAAGACCTAGGTTGACTATTGATCGCTCTCCAGGAATGCGCGCAGCTCATGATCACAGGCGGGGGAAGCGGAACACCTGGTCCAACCGTCACGTTCCCTGGTGGCTATAGTGCTACCGACCCGAGGTAAACCACCCAGCTCCCAACCACCATCCAGTAACATCATTATTTATTCATTTAGCATCGACATCGACGTCTATTCCGCTGGAAACCAGGTCAACTCAACTTATATCATTCCCGGTATGCATTCCCATTCCCGTGTTAGATATTTATTATGACCGATGTTTGCAGGACCCCCTGTCTGGGCATAAAAGACAAAGTCATGACCACAAATCAAAGTGTCTCATCATCCACAGTCTCCGCCAATATGAAACGCTATTCTTGATCTCTATCTCTAGTTTCTTGTAACTCACTGGAAGCCAACTGCGATATACATAATACTCATAGTCTCGGTACCAGGTCACCTTGTAACCTGAGCGAGCCATACTAACCGGGGAACAGAGAAATAGCAACGGCAGGTATTAGAGTCATTTTCCGAAGTCCGCTCCTCAGATAATCCTGTCGGATCCACAGCACCGGCGATGAACACACTCTCATGCGACTTCTGAGTGCTCACAGTAACCATGAACAGTCTTGAGTCAAAGAATTAGTTATTTAAAAAGGACTGTTCCTGTAAAAAATCCTGAGTTGTAAGAAACTGCAGAAGAAGCATGGTTTCTTCGCATTTTTCCATTTTTTTTCAAAAGCATTTTAGGGATGACAAAGTCGTGTTACACGAACACTTTATTTTTTTTTTTCAATTGTTTGACTCAAAATAAGATATTGACGGTTTAATACTGTCTCTAATTAGACATTCTTCTATGCCTGCGATTGTGATGACTGGGAACGCTATTCTACTGCTGTCACAAGCCTTTCATTGTCACGTTACTGATAAATATGCTAAGTGGATCTCAGATAATTTTCGCTGAATTAGTAACTACCTAATAACATTGAAGCTGACACACAAAACTACGCATGATATTGCGGCTCCAGTTCAGATAACCTTTCGCTGAGGTGAAATCTACCTGCTTATAATAAATCAAATGGAAAAATTAGAACGAGACCGAACCGAGATTTGCCCGATCAAAAGTCAGACATGCGTTGTGACACTCATTTGCGTCACGTTATGCTCGGAGTGGAAACTCCCAACAGTTTACTGTACCCGGTTTACTGAAACTGTTAGTTTATATAGTGTTGTGGACACTTTGGTCATGTAGGCACTATTTGTACCTACGTGGTTTGTCTTACATCCGCCATATGTGTCTGTGTCTGTGTCTGTGTCTGTGTCTGTGTTTGAGTCTGAGGCTTTCTGAGTCTCCATTCTTTTCACTATATCATCCAACAGAAACCTTGAATCAATCGTGGCCTCCTAAAACAAAAGACCTTGAGTTTAGGAAACACGGAAGAAAAACCTAAATTCAACATCCTGTGAGAAAGTTTGGGGCGGCAAAAGTCTGCTTATCTGCTTGTAGCCATGGAGCATTTCAATCTCAACCCAACTCAAGCTGAAGCTGTCAACACCTTCTACATATTCTTAGAGGTGCCCAGCTATGCAGATGCTGCTGCTTGTCTATATTAATGGTCTGCTGAGTCCAAAAGTAGCAAGTCTTTAGGTGGGCTTTATGGTCGATGACCCTCTCAGAAATAACGAGCTGAACCTACTTGGGTGCCTCTCTCACATATCCAGACACTGCTGTTTGCCAATATTAATAGACGAGTGTATAATTATCAAGGACTCAGACTTTGCATCCCCCTAGCTGCACTCTGACCCTATACACTGTCTTGCCCCAATGTTCGAAGCAAAAGGCACAAGTCTGAACATTGTTTTTGTCCCTTTTACATTTCTTCTCGTGGTGTTTTTGAAAGCAGCCAAGTTGGCAAGGATCCCTAAAGGCAGGTATTTCGTTTTATTCTCATTGGGGGGGGGGAGTTGTAAAGTTGCCTGATGCATGTGTAGGTCTGCATCTTCCACCTGGCCCCTGTGGTAAGGCATTCATAGGAAATCTCCTGGATATGCCTATGCATCTTGAGTGGGAGACAGTCACTAGATGTGGTACAGAATATGGCAAGTCTCCAAACTTTTGGTATCACTGCAAGTTACTGATCAGGAAATAAGTGACCTCATCTTTGTCAAATATTTAGGAATACCCATCCTCCTTGTGAATTCCAAAGATGTCGCGTGCGATCTTTTTGATAAAAGATTTTCTTTGTATTCTGACCATCCTGTACTGGTATTTCAGATGAGGTCTGAGGTTACCCAAAGTTCCAGCATGACCTTAACAAAGAGAGCAAGAGTATTAGAGGTATCTTAATTGATATCAGAACTGAATTCCATATACATGAACTAGTAGCTTATATATAGAGGGGTTCAGGGTTTGGGGACCAAGTGACCAAAGTCAGGGTCATATGCTACAGAGGGAAAGATCAAATGCAGAATACAAATAGATGAAACAAGTTTGAGGATGATTGGGTCTTTGGGCCCAAAAGTCTGAAGGCTTGGGGATCGGGCTTGGGACAGACTCTGGAACTAGTGCTGATTTCCCATAACATTCCACTTTGGATTTGATGAGCACACATGGCTGTTATTACACCTCCTCATTCAGTAACTGGGTAACAACATTAGTGAGTGTCATGAGTTGAGTATAATAGGTTTTTGGCAGGCTTTTGATAGGCATGTCACACTTTTGGTTGGTGTGGTTTTTGATTTGGGTACCACAGGCTTTCAAAAGGCCTGATGCACTTTCCATAGGTGCAGTTTTTGGTTTGGGTCCACCAGGCTTTTGGTATGCCTGGCACACTTTCTGTTAAGATAGGTAATATGTTGCATAAGGAAGTTGTAAAAGAACTAGATAACAATTAGCTTCTCAGTGTAGACAAACACTAAGAGAGCATTACCCATAACAATTAGCTAGAAACTAATTAGCTATCACATCTAAAGGTAAAGAATGGTGGGCTTACCTCCTCAGTGTAGACAAACACTGAGGAGTCCTAATTGGCACCACCCCATTCCTAAGTGCAGGGCCGGCACTTCTATCTAAGCACTATGTAAGTTCTTACTAAAGATAAGTATGTAGATAATCAAATGAGAATGGAGAATTGAAACATAACTAGAGGATACTTAATATCCTCAACACTCCCCATCAATTCAACATTACTCCAAGTAGTGTTCTGAGTTGCTCAAATTTAGGCCTCAGTAATACCTTTGTAAAGATGTTGGCCACCATGTCTTGAGTAGGACAGTAGTGGAGATTGATGAGGCTGTTGTTTATAGCACCTTGGATAAGTGATACCATATATCAATGTGCTTTGTATGGGCATGATATTTGTCATCCTGAGCTACAGTGATGGCTGAGGTGTTGTCGCAATACAGCAGGGTGGGTTGCATAAGAGGGTGGAACATGTCACCAATGAATGCTCTGATCCACAGAGCTTCTTTGCTTGCATGTATGACCGCGACATACTCGGATTCTGTCATTGACAGTGAGACCAAGGATTGCTTTTTGGAGTTCCAGCTTACCACTCCTTCATCTATGGTGAAAGCATAGCCAGATATTGCATGCCTATGCTCCTGCAAGCTTCCATCAGCATCAGTGAAGCCCTCTAGTCCATATCTATCCCACCTGTCCTCAAGTGCCCACTCAAACATCCTGCCTGCTCCTATCATGAGTTTGATATCTTTTGTCCCTTTCAAATACCTTATGACTCTCTTTACAGCTTCCCAGTGGACATGCCCTTGTAAGGGCAATCCTCCTAGCGCTCTCAGATACTAGTAGAGGGGAAATCCAAAGTTATATATAGGCAGGGAAATACAATAAAGGGAAACTCTCACCTAGTAGAGGGGAAATCCAAAGAGAAAAGTCTAAGGGTCCCTGTAAGGGCAACCTCACCTTACCCGGGATATGCCTGCTGGCAGGCATACTGCAGGGGATACTACCCTGTCAGCATCCTGCCTAGGCCTGCAAGGGGACTCGAACCCCAAGCTACCCACAGGGACTCACTCTAGGCTGGTAAGGGAAATCCAAAGTTATATAAAAATTCAAAGAGTAATTACAGTAGCGAGACACATACCTGGTAAGGGAAATCCAAAGAGAAAAGGGTGAGGATTCCCTTACCTAAGCGACTAACTATATAGCTACTGGTGGTCAAACAAGAGCAAACAAAGGTGTAACTAGCACTAGGGGAAAATAGAGAAAAAGGGAGGCAAAGGACATAATACTAGAGATAGGATAGATCTAGTGTAAAAGGAAATAGAGAATAGGAGGGAAAGGGGAAAGGGGGAAAAGGGAAAAAGGGGGAAAAGAGAGGAAAAAGGAAATAAACCGGTTGTCCCCTGACAGTCCCCTCTACCAGTGATACAACTATATACGACTACCTAATGCCTAACCAGGGGCATCCCTACACGGTGTCAACCCTGCCTGACTTCTATCCCCATAAGGTAATCTATCCCTGATGAAGGTCAGATGTTGGGCCAGGTGTTCGGTTCCAAGGTTCAGGTCACCCCCCGAGGTGGGCTGAGGTCTCGGGCCCTACCCTGAAGTGGTCCGAGGTTTCAGACCAGAGGCTCGAGACTTCGGACTGGTGATCAGGGGCTTTGGGTCAATGACCCGAGGCTTTGGACCGAGGTTCTTGTGCTTTGGGCCTGTGCTTCGTATGTGTGAAGGCCGTAGAGGTGGAGATTTCGGTGAAAGCAGGTTGTTGTCAGAATCCAAATAATAGCAATAGATGTTGTGAATAGATGTTGGATTAGTAAAAGTGTTCGGAAATATTCCTAATAGTAACAGAGTGGTTTTGGAAAGCAAATAGAAATCCTACAGTAAAAGCGAATGACTTTTGGAATGTCTGCAAAAGAAGTGCATAGTTCCAAAGAGACAGAGATTCCAAAAGGATTCTATCTCGTGAATCGAATGAACTTTACAGTTCATGTCGATCACAGTCAATGATCTTACATTCCTTGAAGTGGATTTAACTA
>QMFG01001423.1:0-18847 GCA_003314545.1 Ramaria sp. MG151 | reverse complement strand
AGGGGTGGGGGTGGAGGGTAAGGTTGAGAGATGAGCCTCATCACAAAGGGATGGTGCAGCTGAACATGGAGGAGGCAATGGTATAGCAGTGGATCAGAAGGGCCAGCAATGAGTGTGACTATGATTAAGAGGGAGGCCAGGCACAGAGATGGGAGTAGATGATATGTATAGGCATTACTTAGATGATTAGTGCATAGGACTGGGAATGGACAGTGGCTTTTTGGAATACTACCATAAGAGGCAACAAGAACAGGGTGGCATAAGTGCAGGGTGGCATAAGTGCAAGCTGAGTAAAAAGAGGCCTGGTGGGGGGAGGGGACAAGGACATGGTGGAAGTAGTATTGATGATGACATTGACAACAATGTAGATCTCTGTGAGGGCAGATTGTCACTATGTGAAGGGTTCATCAGCTGCTAGCTTGCTAGATGTCCTGACTGATGAGCATCACATATCACTTGCCATCAGACATACTAGCCAGAAAAAGGCTCTATAGGGGAAGTATACAACTTGCAGCCCTACCAGAAAACACCCACTATATTCTATGGTTTTCAAAGAAGCAAGTTAATATGACAACAATTGCTGATCCCCTCTGCATGCATATTGCAACCCTGCACTTTACTTTTCAGATGTTTTGAGTTGATGGGGGTGCAGCAGCAGTCCACTCAAAAACAGGCAGGAAAATTGCCTCATCAACAAAGTTGACTCAAGTGTCAGAACAATCATAGTTCTGGAAAACCAGGATGTAAATTATGCCATAAGAAACATATAGCAAATCAGGACCACATTCAAGACCTTCACAGCATGCAAAACTGAAGGAGAGCAGGTTTTATCCTAGGCACCATGGCATAATAGAATTAAAAGAAATGGGCATTAGAGTGTGCAAAACAGTATAATGACTAGGGTAGAGAAAAACATGAAAGATGAAAGAAGATGAAGAGAGCAATGGGGGATAGACATGACTCACTTGCATCATACAGACACAGCCTCCCCTCTGAGGTGAAACCACTGCAAAGATTACAGTCAAAGAGACAGATGGACATCTGCAGTAGTCTATTTATGTTATGGTCTTACACAGAACACAGCCCCCCCAAAATGCCATCACTCACATGAAAGCCCAAAATTGCTCTGCCTCTGCTGCTATCCTCCTTGAACACTATCATGTTATGGTAGCTTCTGAGAACAAACACTCACTGCTTCACCATTGATAGGCTGCTCTGGTGACTGACTGTGCTTCCTCTTACCTCTGCTTCTGGAGAAGCCTCATGTGAAATGATAGGAAAAAACTCCCAAACTTGTTACCTCCAGAAACCTGGCATTAAAGAAAGAAAAGTAGTCGTGCATATTGAGGGCACAGAGGAGCAGGTTGTCCCTTGATAGGGTTGCCCAAACTGGCATGCTTTATGTACACAGAGTGATGGGTAAACACACATGTACAAGTGATGGGGCCTGTATGAGCTTATCTGATGACAAGCAATGGAAGAAGGAGAATTGCTATGCATCAGAAGCAAGATACGTAGCCCAGGCGATATTGATTGGAGCTATGGTGGTGGTGTGCGGTGGAGCAAACTGCCCTGAGAACCTCATGGGTGTTTCCCAGGCATGAATTGCCGGTGATTCCCTATTATGAATGGGAGATCTGTAGAAGCTAGCACTGATATTCGCTGATCCGAGGCGGTAGAAGAATACATGTCTAGTTTGAATAAGATCAACCTCATGGGCTGATATCTTTTTGAATTGCCGGGCGGGTTCCCTATTATGTATGGGAGATCTGCAGAATAGAATTTATTCTAGTCGAACACTTCCCCTGGTGATAACGTGACCGAGATCACTCGACCCCGAACAGGGGCTCTACTATAGAAAAGTCAATCTCAGAAAATCTTACCACGCCACTTGGGGCTTTGGCTAGCGGACACTTCGGAACTTCGAGCCATTGCAGGAGGAGAGCAAGTCCAAGTCAAGATATCTTATCTTATACGGTGCGAGAGACATGACCCGGAGACCTTTGCGACTATATTTGTTCAAAAGGAGGGAGATACAAGGGTGGCGCCACAGAGCTTATCGAGAGCTGCGGATGCAGCGTTGCTCGTTTAATTATTTTTGTTTTATGCTTTCGTGACGAGCCATATACCATTTTTGTCCTCGTCGACCACACTACTGCGTCATGCCACCTTTTGTGTCATAGGTTTGCTGTCGACCTCGAGGACATTCCACAGCGTGGATTCCCCTTCCGTCTCACCCTGAATGCAGGGTCACTGTAGCCATGTCGCAATGTATTGACTTGCTCCGAGGAGATTTTTTTTTCAATCCGTTGCGTCGTACACAACTCCAATTGCGTTTTCTCTTTCAAATATTTTATTATTATTTCTGACTCAATGCTACACTACAGATCTTAGACTCGCTGGCTATCTTTTACAGTGCCTTGTTCGTCCCTTTTTTCTCGCAGATGTACCTGCATAAAAACAACCGAAATCAGAGTTGCTGCGTGCAGGGCACGGAACCCTTGACATTGAGAACGTTTGACGAGGAGGTTGTTCCTTGAACGTGCAGAATCCGCCCACCTCGCTGGCAGCTCGTCGATGCATCTATTGTTGTCACCCCTGAATAAAACGAAATAGTCACAAAAAAAGAACCAAAAAAAGTCAGTCGTATCAGCCTTCAAAAGGCAAAAAACTAAAGCCTCGTTGTCAGAAACTCGTATCTTTTGCATTGCATTCTGATCATGCTATGCAAAGTGATCGTGTACCTACGATCTATATGAAGCCCGCTGAGACACTACTATTTGTTTAGTCATGCCCGACACCCAGATGTAATGAACAAGAGAGAGAGAGACTATGCGTCCCCCTTCCCTCGAGGCCAGAGCTCAGGTTCCCAGAGAAAGGCAGTTGTGACCTAAACCAACTCATTCATCATCGTCCACACCAAATATTTCCCGAAATGTGTTAACTGGTTAACAGTATCCAACATTAACAGCACCTTTGTTCGATTTTCATTTCAACGTCAACGAGAAAAAGTGGATTTCCCAGGTAGCTCAATCGGCAACGATCGCACGCAAGACATCCGAAGATCATGGTCTCGGGAAGGGATGGGGTACTGGCCGTGCTCTATCTCGAGTCCGTTTCATCTAGGAACCGAAAGTTGTGTTGCACATAAAGTTTCCACGCTGTTTGCCAAAATATCCTGTATGATCGACAGTTTCATGTTCCTCAAATCAATTGATTGAATCAGCTATCACATCTGGATGGAAAAAATACAAAAAAAAACTATATAGAATTCATGTCGACCCTTCTTTTTTTTTTTTTCTCAAAATGATCGTTGACCAATGATGAAGCGAGTAGCAAAAATCTGACGCAAATAGGGTCAGTGGGCTAGAGATCTCGTAACGATCCGGCAGAGGCTTCTTAGCTGTTACTAGCCCCCCATTCCCAGGCAGCAACGAAATGATGTTTCATTGTGTGCCAAACCACAGCCTGACAATGCCTACCCTGCAGCACACTGCCGCAGGCTTTTCCCTCTAGCACGTTCACATTAGTCGCTCGTTTCTCCAGCTGTAACCGAGCAATAACATCGTGACGACGTCCCCCCCCCCCTTTGGAGTGCACTGCATGCACTTCCGCCCCGGTAGTCACTCGCTTCTCCGGTAGCAACCGAAAGATGAGCTCTCGTGTCCTCCTGACGAAGCTGCCAGGGATGTAAACCACGAGGGAGCCAACGCTGTTGTTTTCCTTTGAGGGCGTCGCATTGGCTCAGATTTTAGATCTAGATTCAAACACGAGAAACAAGATAAGAATAATAAAAATCGGTCGAGCCCAAATAAATCAATACCGAACTCGTTTTCGATAGGTGTAACGTTGAACACACACACCAATACCGCAAAAACGCCACAACTCAAAAGGACATGTGACTCAACAGCAGCTACATTATTTTTATCGAAACACTCTAAAAAAAAGGGATAAATATCTGATGACTGTCGGCTATATTCAGATGACACGATAGGCCCCTGCAGGTTAGGACGGTTTGAGCCCTGGTGCATTCTAGTTATCAGACCCAATATATGAAGGCATAATCTGAATCAGGCTAAGATTATAATTAGGATTATTCGTCCTGACAGACCTGGCATATGTATAATATCTACAAAATCGTATCATCCTTGCGCACGAAATAGGCGTCGAGAGATACAGGTAGTCGGCCAACCCCGCGGCACCTCAGCCGAACAATATCTGCTGATCTATCTGCTCCCAACTCCTGGGTCTTCGTGGTAGCATGGGACTGCGGAGGTTCACCAATCTTGAGAATGTTGCTGTGTTCAATCACTGATGGCACTCAAAGAAAAACTTTTTGACTCCCCAGCCTCGCCTCTCCCAGCCTCTTACGTCAAAAGATAATCCACCTGACCAAACTCGGGTGACCTACGTCCACTCTGCCGTAGAAGCTCGTCCAGCGAACGAGTCAGCAGAACGCTGAGCCCTCAAAAAACCGAGATCTCTTGCTCGCCAGGGAATTTACATACCCTAAAAAATCGTGGGGTGAGCTCCAATTCAGACCCGGTCTTCGAGAGGGATGATCAGGTGCCGGGAAGTCTTTTTTATGCAGGTGCGAGCAAGGGATCACACCTGACATCGGCCCTTTCTCCGGCCCAGGAAGGCAGCCCATAATCAAAGAACGCGAGAGTAGTCCTGATGGCGTTTCCGGCATCCAAGTCTATTGTGCTGTAGATGGGGTAACTTAGTCAAATGAAATGTCGTTGTAGCTGTGCATTGTAATCTTAAAATTTGTTTTGGTGTGTAGGGGCCCTGTGCCATAGATTCAATATAGAATGGTTTGGGTTGCCTCGGAGGATTGATACACACGTCCCTGATACTGGCGCGCCGTTCCCAGCGAAATTACTCAGTAGAATACCGAGCCAAAAACCGAGATCTCCTTGCTCTCCGCGGAATCTCACGTCGGAAACCATGGGGTGAGCTGCTCGGACCCGGCATCGAGAGGAATTGTCGGGTGCTGGGAAGTCGGGCTCTTTCTCTAGCGTAGGGAGGGTGCCTATAATCAAAATCTCTCAGCGAAAGTCCTAAGCATATTGAGCTGCACATGTTCGGGTCTGCGTAGCCAGGTAACTTGGTCAAATGAAGTGCTGTGACTGTGCATCGTGGTTTTGAAATTTGTTTCAATGCGCAGGACCCTGTGTCATTGACTCTATATGGACTGTTGTTAAGTCGTCATTTTGGTTGCCTAGAGTAAGGTAGATGATCTTGCTGCGGACACGTCCCTGATACTGGCGTACCGCATTCCAGGTCAAATTCCTAGTCCAAAAGGGGGCGTATTCGGGGAAAAACCTTTAGGACCTCAGAAGTACGATTATCGATTATCGATTATTCCTCAAAGGGGACATGCATCTCCGAGGTCTCGGATAAGGGCGCATGGGATGGTGAAAGATTTAAGATCTGGTGCTGTGCGTGAGACTTGACACATGAATCTTCGGGCCGAATCCGGCATCTTAAAAGTAGGTTTCCGACACACTTTTTTGCCACACTAGCTTGATGGCTGAAGGCCACGAGGAGGGTGAATGACCATATGGAGTGTGTTTTCTGGGGACAATTACAGCTGCCTCATTACCTGTTTCCCAATTTGTCATTGGACCACGACTTTTGCTCCATATCAGTCACTTTTGTACATTGGATAGATCCCCGACACACCTTGCCCAGATAGATTACCAAAAGCGCATGGCCAAAGAATCTAGCGCTTTACTCCCTTTTCACGCCACGATCTGATGCACCTTTGAATACCTTCCCAACAAAAAGAATAACAGGAAGTGCCCAATGTGCTAGACCTAATAGCGCCCGCGACCAAGAAGCACACGGAGAAAGAAACCGAAAAGAAGACAGCCGCCATCTTCTGGATCCATAAACCACGACAAGCCGAATCCACAAAAGTCCATATCATGATGCCATCCACCTCAAGCGACATCCGTGTTTAAATTTGTTCTTGATCTCTTCCCGCTCTGTCCTGGTAATTTGAAGTCTCATGTGCAGCTTTACAGTAAGATTTTCGAGGACCCGAGAGGGAGATTACGCCGTGGTTTGTTATGTTGTCTTTTTACTTTTATGCTTTGTTGAAAACAGTCATGGCAAAAATACTGCCAAGTCTTCTCATAGAGATAGCAACTATACTGGGTCCTTGTAGCATGAGTGTGGCATACACCAGTCCCCACTTTCTATCTTCCATTCATTCACCTTGTTCTGAGCCCAGAGGGATGATACCCCAATTAGGTGACTAGCATGACACGCATCATTCGGGTTTTTCGCCACCTGCTGAACTACTGAAAGACCGGAGAACCCTTGGAGCTAATAATCATGTACTTTACTCGAGACTATTGACTCACAGAACCATTCATGAGTAGATTTCAAAGCACCAGCTTTACAGTAATCTTCCTAACTTTGGAAATTGGTCAAAGTGCCTCAGCGGCTCGCTGTTGCTGACATCGGCCTCGCAGATCCGTTCGTGATCATACCATCACGCTGATTGTTTCGCATCTCACTGCTGTCCCTGCTGTCCCCGCCCCACGGTCATGCTTTGTTTCTCACTTGGCCTCATTTTAGGACGTATATCTAAATCTTGCCTACTCATCGTTCCCCCCTTCACGATCTTTCACTCTTTCCCTCCTCAACATGATGGTGTCTGACCAGTTACACTCATAGAACACCAGTGGCGAACATGTCGACGATATGTGTCCATGTGCAATCAGCTGTGAGTACGTTACTCCCTTTGGATTTCTTCGTTCGGTTTGTATTTCCTACTTGTCTACAACCTCAATATTACTAGAATGCCGTCAGCACAATGAAGCTGCACCTAGAATCCGAGTGCATATGTTATGTTTTGCTTTTGCAGGGTGAGATCCATATTAGATATCTTGCGGCCCTAAGTCCCGGTATGCGTGTGATATGGCTCGTTCTCGACTCGCGTGTGTGCATGTGCGTATGTCTTGACTCGCTTGGTTGTGGGCCCGGCTCGGCGACTCGTGCGTGGGTCGTGAATGGGGGGTAATAAGGTGATTGGATCAAGCCACGAGGGATGTCGGGTTGATCTGGCGGTCTGGATGCGTGCAGTGGATGATCTGGTGTTAACGACAGGAGATTATAAAATAGATTTTTCTTCAGATAAGTGTGATAACAGGATTGTCTCGTAGCTGCGTATTTGCAGCAGTATAAACTATAAGAGAATACCGCATCATTTACTAGCCCCGCTTGAATGATAGAATTATTGTGAATGCACCCATATTTGCTCCCTTCTCCAAGTAGTAACGGAGAGATAGCATCATGACCATGATATGACCCCCCTGCAGCGCACTTCCGTAGTCACTCCCTCCTCCCTCCCGTGTTTATGTCGGCTCCCCTCCAACAGTATCTGGACATTTCTCTCATGGCCTCCTGACAAGGGCTGCATGTAGCACAATTACACACCATCCTCTTTGAATGTTTCACATCTGCTCCTTCCTCAAGCAAGAACTGAACAATGACATTTTTGAAATCTGGCACTGCTGAAGGGATAGGTTGGAGAGTTCAGCAACTCAAAGTAGGAAAAACAAGGGGATTATCAGGCAAAATCTAACAGATAAAATCCTTGGTGGCTGCCAAGCACTATTATATTACTAAGAGATACACTACAAACATTTTAGCTATATAGTTCATACAGACTAACTACACAAATAACCTCTTCAGTGGCTGTCAAGCACTGAGGCAGAGAGAATATACATAGGTTTCTTTCAGCTGCATATACCCAGTATGTGCCTTATAATGCTATGCCTCTGTGTACACATTGGGTAACCAAAGTTTGTATTGGCACTCTGATGCCATGCACAAGCCAACGGAAGCAAGAGCACTGGGCTGTGTAAGGGCAACCTCAACTGGGCCTGGGATGTCTCTGCTGACAGACATAATGAAGGGCTACTACCCTGCTGATGGCCTACCCAGGCCTGCAAGGGGACTCTAACCCTGAGCTTATTAAAGATCATAGTGCATCCACGTATAGCCTACATCCCAATCACTGGTTTCCACCATTCTATAGTATAAATACCACTGCTCCACTTGCTCCACCTTCTTGTGGTATAAATACTACAGTAGTTCTTTTGGTGTCTCCTCAGTTATGTTACCACTTACTCAACTGAGGTAAGACAATCTTGTTATATTCTTCTCTAGGCTAATACTTATGTATCATTCACACTTGTAGTACCATTTAGTTATTATCTAATTGTGTTGTGTTACCACTTACTTGACTGAGTACCATTTAGATTCTACAAGGCTACCTACAGAGGATCACACAAGATACTGGTAAGAGAGATGAACAATAATACAAGATGCCAAGAGCAGTAAGTAAAATAGTGAGGAGCATACCTGGTAAGGGAGATCCAAGGAGAAAAGGGTGAGAATCTCCTTACCCAAGCAACTAATTATATAGCTACTGACAATCAAATGAAAACAAATATAAAATCAACTAGTGCTAAGAAGGGATAGGAAAGAAGGCAGAGAATATCAGGCAATGGATAAGAGAAATCTAAATAAGGGGTGAAAGAGAGAGAATGGAGAGAATGGAGAACATAAGAAGGAAAATGATAGATTACTACCTGATGAAATACAAATTATAACAAAAATGACAGAACACAACCCAGGAAAAATATGAAAAAGATTTAGAAAATCCTAGAAAAATGTAAAGAAGTGATGCATGGGAATATATCTGGGTTGGCTCAATGTGGACACCCAACAGCTGCTGCCTGTAGTGCACTGTCATGTTGCAATTTTGCTGAGGTTCACATCAACCCCCCCATGACCTCTTAATGTTGCCTGCTGCAACTGACTGCTGCGGTCCTCCCATTGTAATGAAGCAATTTCGCGATAGCAACGTGACCTTGTGATAACCCCCACTCCCCGCAGTATATTGCCGTATGATTCACCGTGTCAGCTCGTGTCATCAGGAGCCAAACAATGGAACGATGCTGCCGCCTGCAATGCACTGCCGAAATATCCCAGCGTGTTCCCGTCCGACCCGTTTATCACCAGAATTTGGGATGATCTTGCCAGCCCAGCCATTGACGTATGATAATAGATAGGAGCGCATTGATACCAGATCGTTCTAGCAAACGATTGCGTTCAGACAAGTTGGAGAGATTTTAGCCAGTTTCTATACACGGCACCTCTGGCTGCAATGAGCTTATAATGAGTCGGTGCAGGCCATTCAGGCCACTGTCGCTATCTGGCTGAGTGTGGTGGTTCCAGCGCCGCGCTGCACAGCCGGGTTGTACTTGGATTTACGCAATCGAGTTTGTTGAATTGTGACAAACACCTCTCAGTAATCACTGTATCAGCAATCCGTTAGTTGGCGTGATAAAATGTCAGTTTGGCGCCAGCCTGGAGGTGTTCCGAGATCAGATATACTTGGACGGAGAAATGAGCCAGCAGGAGCGATGAAGAGCGTGACCACGCTTGGTCTATGCTCCTGTGTCCGTTGCCTCCTAAAGCTGCCGACGTGAGCCCAATAGAGGTCCACCTTCAGCATCAAGATCCGTAGCAAGCACTTCCACAGCCTCTCGTAATGATATCGTGCGAGCCGAAAAAGAAAGCTACTGCAAGATGATAAGAGTGTCTCGCCTATCGTCCTCGTCAACCTCTGTGTGAATTCTGTCGTAGGTCGTAAGGTCACTGATAAAGACCTATATTCAAACCTTCCTCAAGGGTAATGGAGGACGGTACTTTTGTGGCGCATCCAGCTAGCAACTAACAACGAAACCTTGATCAGTAAGCAATCAATCTCAAACAATGAAAAAGACCACATTACATTACATGCCCGCCTCCTATTAAAGTAATCAGATAATCTTGGATATCATTGTTGACGAGACTCTCAACCCTGGCTACTTTAGGTGACACCAGCGAACCTAGTGCTTCTTCGTCTCATTCCTTTCAACGAGTTGTCAGAAGGCGTAACGTGCCAACCCCAGTCATGGACCTTTCTGAGCAAGGTCTGAAATTTATCTAGAGCATCGAAAACAATATACAGTTTCTTGAAATCCTCGGCGATGCGACTGATGGTTGACGTCGCAGCCTCGCGATCTGGGGGTTCAACGGATTCGCTACATGCTTGTACAGCTTCTTCAAGGCGTCTGGGATGCTTGCGTATGGCAAAGAGAATGGATTGATTAACGGCCCGAGGACGGCATCTAGCCGTGTCTATTTTTCGAAAATCAAAGTAGAAATATGCGATTGCGAGCGATGGGCCTGATCGGCAGTGACCGAGGATGTCTTGAATGATGCTGGAGCCTCATGCCAGGTAAGTATTAGCATGATGTTCAGATACCTCGAACCATGCTGTGTTTTCATAAATGGGTTCTCCAGCGTCAGCTATGTTGGGATTAAAACTGTATGCTATTGTAAGGAATGGGCTTGATTGGCACTGGCCGGGGACCTCTTGGATGATTATGGAGCTTCAAGTCCCGAAATTGTTGGCATGATCTCGAAATATTGACCTGGCTTCCATAAAATGAGTTCCCCGGGCCCGGCCGTGTTGGGATCTCAGCTGTAAGTACAACCAAATCGCGGAATAGAGAACATACGCGTGGCGCGAAGCCGGAGGGACGAGCAGTTTTCTATTCCTCGAAACATCCGCCGTGCACGAACCATGAGCCCCTTTGTTTCTGGTTACTGCCTACCTACAAGCAAGCAGTTGTATGCTTGACTATTGATCTGGTGCTAATGACGACCATATATCCTCAGATAGTATTCTTCTGTGAAAAGTTAGCAATAAAAGGATCGTTAAATGTACATTCAACACAAACATGGGACATGCCCCAATCTAGAATTGGTAGACTTTACCTGTAGGGATTCAACACCCGTATGTATCTTTAATGTCAACTTCTGTAATGATGATCAGGATTGAGTTGAATATAAGCAGGTGCAACGTACCTCTGATCCACGTTCAGATTGGAACTTAACAACTGCTTCAAGCAGGCTAGATAATAGAGTCTTCTTAACATCACCCTCCTTAAGTGGCTACATCAAGGCTTGTAATGTAAAATTTATATGTCCAGTTTCTAACTTCGTCTTGAGGATGAACGCGGGAGTCCTTCTGGCTGATTGAGAAGCTCGGCCAAAGCTGGCAGTTGGGAGGATGCTCTAATCCTTCGACCTCCACTAGTCTCTGAATGTCTTCAAATAACCTCTGTAATTTGATCAACTGGTCGATAATATTTCCCTGTTTTTTTTTCGATGCACTGCGCTACTCCTATAGTTGTAACAACTGCTGAGAATTACTGCAGTAAGCTGAAGAACAACAATGATACTCGCTGATTAAACCGAGGGAACGTGAATCTCGACGATCTGCCTGCTAATCCCAGAGCCGCGGCCATATCATCTAGTTCGTGGCGGTTGGAGTACTTGATGAGCCAGCGTCATTTCTTATATAGATATCGTGGCGCTAATCACGAATAAAATGCTATCATGTCAGATACAGGTCTGTTATACTTCTAAGCCTAAGAACACCACCTCTGGCAATCAGTTTCACATTTGCACTAAGAAGAGGATCATACGTGCGTGGCACGCACCCGGGAAAGAGACCATAATATCGATGTGTTCGCATGCAAAAATATATTCTTGGGATACCGCATGTGGATGCTGAAAACATTCTATACCTGTACCGTTGCTAGTTCCAACATTGTTATGAAATGTAACGCACGGTGTAACTCAGAACCGCTACTGATCCAGTCACGCCACAGGAATTTTGCCAGAGCAGGAAGTATTTGTATTTGTTGGTTAGGAAAGTTGACAATGAGCTGATATCGATCTAGTACCTTTTCTCTCTATGATTCAGAAAATCATTCCTGCGGTGGCGTGGTATTGCATGGGTGTGTGTGCCTTTCTCTTGAATTCTCAATCCAGAGATGTGGGAAGTGTGGGCTCTGGCTGTCAGAGTGTGATCAAGACTTCTATCAAATCAGATCTACTGCGAAGTTATCACATGACACGGATATCTCTGTCAATATAAATGCTTTAATGGTTCTAACAGTGAATTGGTTCCGAAGGAACGTCTATCGTCCTGCGCTGCATGGAAGCAGTTTAGCTCGGGGTAGAGCTGATCTAGGAATTAGAGATTGGCCAACGTCGGGTGGTCAATGAGTAGTATGCAATACCTAGCCATGGGCCTCTAATTGGAAACACATAGACCCAGTCAATGTTCTGTTATTTGTGCGACTTCCTCGAGTCTATTCTTGAACAGCGTGATAGTCGTTTCCAATCCCTTGATGACACCGGTATCAGGGCCATCTCCTTCCCGTAGCCTCGTGTGACCGAAATCAATCAGTTTGGCAAGGTAAGGGGGACCTAGCGTGTCGTCGCTGCTCTCACTGTCCTCTTCCGCATCCTCTGCTGCATCCACATCTCCATCGTCCGAAGGAGCGCATCGCAACCACGTTTGTAAATTATGCCTTAGCACATCCCAGTCTGCTTCGTAGATGACCAATAAACTGCAGCCCACCATTCGCATCTCCGTGCAGCGCACTGCCTCGCGAATTACCTCAACTTCCGCCACGAGCCCCTGAAGCACCTGAAGCAGTAGATCTCGTGGCAGTCCCTGTCCTTTAGGTGTGCCAGACGTCGCCAACGGAAAGTATTTTGCGGTGCCTAACGGGAGTTCCGCTTTAGTGATGCCTCTGCCGTACGCCTTCGGAGTCTTTACAAAAGAGCCTTCCGTGTGATCATATACCTTAAAGAAGAAACTCGCCCCTCAGCAACAGATAACGATGATCTGATATTCAAAGGCATACATTGAAACCTGTGAGCCGCACTCCGGTTTCGAGGGAAGTCGTCTCTCGAGCACGCTTCTCCATACGAGCCCGTTTCTCGGGACTGGCGTGTTCGTCCGATAAAACTGTGCCGAGCTTGACGTCGAGCACGTTAGGCTTGGAAAATGTGTGGGTGAGGTTCTGCAGGACCAGGGACTGTGATCATCCCGTATACTAGTTGAGCGTACGTGCCACCAGTCGATAAGACGACATGGCTCATCTTTCCCCGTCTCCTCGTCTTCTGGGTCAGCGGCCCCAATGTTTCCGTGTTCATCCATTCTACCATGTAGTTTGAGCGTTCCATAGAATTTAGGGACGTGTGGGAGGAGATGGGCGAAAGCTTCGGTCGACGATAGGGCAGTGTAGAAGTCGATTTCGAGAGGCAGACAGGGCTTGATGATGACAGAGCCATCGGCGGATGAGAGCACCCCATCGTGACCGCCTACTTGGGTGTCAAGAGGAACCGCTGTGTTCATGGAGGTTGAAACTGGCGGCGGACTTTTTTTTTGCGGGGGCACAGTGTTCAAAGACCACTTCTATCAATTTCAAACTCTAGTATGTCGGCGTTCGGAGCACATGTTTGCATTCCCTATCACTCCTTAGCTCTCAGCTGCAGATACTTACGATGATACTGCCATTCTGAACCAAAATGGCGAACTCAACTCAGCCTGGGACTCAAATGCCACAGATGGAACGACGATCAAGAAGTGTAAGTGCGCCGGTCGCTATGCCTATTAGGTTCAGAGAGCCCCTTCTGACCACATTTTGACAGTTGGCACTAATAGATCTGGCAAATGCCTTCAAAGGATCATTTATCCTTCCTACGATTCTACCGACGGCCTAAAGATCCAGCGCTTCAGTATTCGGCGCTCAGACTCACGAGACATATAACTGGCAGCTTTCGGTAGCCCGCCAGCACCGACTCTCCTATATCTTCACGCTGCATGGCTACAACCTCCCCTCCTATGGATCTCGTAAACGACATTCACTTCCTCAGACAGGACAATGCAAACTTGCTCAAGGAGGTCATGTCGTTGCGGCAGCAGTCGACGCTACTTCGCGATAGGAGTGACGAGTTGGAGAGGAAGCTCCGGGATTGTGTTACTAGTGGGGCTATCCGACAGATACAACAGGTATGTCACTGTGTGCTACTTCCACCATTCCATGTCATTAACCTGTATCCTTCACAACCACGCAGCGTCGCCCTCACGTGCGTGCAGACGAAACGGAAAGACAAGCATGTCATCGCTGACGCGTGACATTACACAGGTCCTGGACCTCACCGCGACTCGGACACCGCAGCTTAAGCTTGAGATTCCTGTGCGAACTGCTTATCGCTCGCTGTGACTCATTACCTACATCCATCGCAGGGTATCCATGACACCCAAGTTACGAACAAAGTTCCTGCAGAAGAAACTCCCGAGCCGGCAGCGGTGTGGTTTGACGACCCTGTGACTGATCAGGAGCCCGCGAAACCATCTCTGGAACGTTTAGCAATCACTGGAATCCACCATGCAACAAGTGGCTCTCAGCTCATAGGAGAAGCTCCTGTGAGTTGTTTCATCTTTTCATCTGTGTTGTCTTCTTATTCCTTGTATCAGAAGGCGACATCGGAACAAAGAGTGGAAGAGCAGTCTCTAAATGTAAGTCGTTATTTATAGCACAAGCGGCTTTGCGCCTGGACCACTTATGACAGATCTGCAGCGTCCATCAACGATTACTCCTCCTTCTCCAGATCCTTCTGAACGGCAATCACGTATAACGGTGCCGTCGTTACTCTCAGTCAATGCTCCTGTTCAAGGCGTCGCTGTCCCGAACGTTGCTACCTCTCTTCTTGAACTCAGACTGATTCGCAAGGAGACCTATGATACCCCCGCTGCTGTCTCCTCATTTCTGCAAAAACTGTGCGTGGCTCTGGAGTTGTCCCATTTATGTTTTCACACCTCTCCTGTAGAACTCAGACCACCCATACATCACATCCAACTTACCGGGCAGCTTTTACTGCCGCATTTTTGACACTTATACCCCTGCTTGGGCCCCCAGGCACACTCTCGGTGGAATGGCTCAGCTTCCTTCATGATTTCCCTTCGCGTATTCCTCATACCCAGCGCGACTCAATCGTATCAATTCCCTGGCCAAATTCGTATATAGCACACCAAGCACACCATGACATCGACTCCAACGCAGTGCAGCCACCGCAGCCTCGACAATCCACCGACATACGAAACTCGCGTCGACGCTCTCGTTCCTTGGATGGACTCATTCATCGCCCATCCCCAATCCCCAGCGGTCGATTACCTGATCTACCTCGCGTGACTGACCAGAATGCACAGACCCTTCCAACAGGCGTCCCTACAGGCGAACGAGATGCATGGGTCTTACTTCTCGCCCTTGCCTTCGCCGCCTTTCCTTCCTCTCGTGTTGCGATGAAGCTACGTAAGCTTCCAATAACTGTCAAGCTACAGATGATTGCGTGGCTACCACCCGGAGTGTAAGCGTTTATATACAATCACATCCGTCTTTCGTCTTTCTTTGTGGTGGAATTGTATCCGTATAACTAAGCTTTCGCGTTCCACAGCAACGTCTATGCAAATTTGCATTTTGCGTCCACGGTATGGTTGTTTGAGCACTGTTTGAAAAAGGTTTGTGGATATCTGATATATTATCAAGACCGTGGACGAAGCCTTGGGTCAATTCTGGGATGCCAAAAAGGAGATACTTCGTTTGAGTAAGTTGTATTCTTTTCGCTTACAATTTCACTCACCAATAGACATGCTGGCAGAGCATGGATGGCCCTGAAATTTGGCATTCAAAAAGCTTCCCCAGGTTACAATCTAGTTACATGGCTACCTTGTACAGGGACATCTACCATTTATAATACAATTTCTTTTGGTGGAAGGAAAAGGTTGTTAAGATACGATCTGTGCAAATAAAGGTATATATGCTGAAGCACCCAAATAAGATGCGCTTCAACGGGTTCTCCTGATTCTTTGTCTCCTTTTTGACCTTTCACTGCGGATATGCTCTTCGGCCTTGGTGCCAGGAGCAGGTGTGTACCGACTCTGTGCATTGAGATACTCCCGCGCATTCGTTGTCTCAACCGGAAACGAAGACCCCGTCACATCAGTCCTTACGCTACTCTGCAAGTCAGAATCGGAGGTGTGGAGCTCTGGAGGAGGCCCGCGAGCTGCTGTCTTCTTGGCAGCCTTCCTGGCATTAACTGGTTTTGCTTTAGGAGTAGCGTCCGGATCCGAGTCTGCGTGGGGAGTATTTGTAGAAGACAGTCGGAGGACAGTGGGGTTACGGCTGAGACGGGTAGCCTCCTGCGAAATATTGATGTGGGGCACCGTTGGTAGCTTTGCAGCAGCAGTGATGCTCCGTGGTTGTGACCTGGAACGAACCTTCTCGCTGATCATCTGCTTGTTTGCATTACGCAGCATTCGGGCGGCTTCATCATCTTCGGAGCTAAGACTCTCACTACTACTGCTGTCGCTATCAGCGACTGCCGAAGGTTCCAGCCTGTTTTCCCCATTGGAGGCCTGTAGAATTTCCTCGACCTGGAATTCCTCGCGAAGAGACGCATGTGTCATAGAACTAGGCACTTGCTGTTGTCTTTGTAGACTAACAGGTGCTCGTGATCGAGCGCCCCTCGGACGACCAGGCGGTCTCTTCGTATCTGGGGCCAATTCGTTGATGCCAAGTTGAATAAACGTATTATCAGGTCGACGACGTGATCGGGTGTTATGCGCAATTGATAATCGTTGCACTGGTTCCCGAGATGCTCCTTTACGGGCCGTTCGTTCTGGGTTGGGACGAGATGACGGCACGACGGTTGCCTGGGTGTGAAGCGGGGCTGTGTTGCGTTCCGGATGTCTATGCGTCGGTGCAACAAGTGTCATCTGAGTGTCTGGCGGCATTTTGGGCGCAGCGGCCGAGGGATCTGACGCAAGGGCACCGCTCATGTCAGGAGACAGTGGTGCTATGGCTTGGGGCTCTTGGTGATTTGCCACAATGGCTTTGGAAGATTTCATTGTGTCACCAGCGTCTGTCGCATGAGGCTCTTCGTGCCGCTGAGATGGCCCGGGTTCGTTGTCGTCGTAGATTGCCGGGAATGAGACTTCATTCGACTTCATATTCTCCGGTCTAAACACAAGATGTATTTATTGTATCCGCCACAGATCAAGGTAATCACAAACCGTTCCGAGTCCAATTCTGAAGGCACTTGACGCCCCTTTCCCTTTCCTTTATCCTGGCCTAGACCAACAGACGCGTCGTCCTCAGAATCGGAAGTAGAAGCCGGGATTCTAGGTTGTTTTCGCGGAGGTGAAGCGGAATATCGACTTCCTTCTGTGCGACCATCGTGTATATCCGGTTCTTGCCTAGACCGTTTCCTGGCAGTAACGACTCCACCCTCCCCCTCTTCCCACCGTTGGCGTACCTCTTGTAGTAGCTGCATTTCTTGTCCCTCCTCTTCCTCAAATTCATCATAAAAAGGTTCTTCCTCCTCCTCAATATTATATCGCAAAAGTTGTGGTTTTCGCATTTTCCTTGGTATCACGTATTGGCCTTTACCTCCACGCTTAGGGGGGTTTGGGTCGTGCCTAACTAAATAGGCGATGCGTGGATCGAAGATATCTTGGTTCTTGGTGTACCTGTCGCGCCAAGACTGCCATGGATGACGCTTCGCCCACGGATAACGAGAAGCCTGAACTGACATTTAATACGTGAACCTATGGGTTGTGAATGCAAATACCCTGCTGTCACTGCACAAGTCTTTGTAGACGCCGTTTCCTAGACGACCTCCAGAATCCTTGTACGGAATACGGTGGGCCAAAAACTGAGTCAGATTCTCATCGTCTTCTAAGGAGAATGGCGATTTGCTGCTATGTCTATTAGGCGTTATCTGTATTAGACACAACCCTGCCAAAAGACATTGAAAACGCTCACTGTTTCTGTGCGTTGCCTGGCTTGCTAGGTAGATGGTGTTCGTATTTTCCCGAGTTTATACAAGTGTCAACCCAGGAGGGAGGCTCAACCCATTTGTACCGCTCGTGATCATATAGAAACTCAAGTTCTGTGAAGATAGGTGTACCATAGCGACAAATAATAACTCTAGCTTCTTCTTCCGTGGCATATGGATATCCACCCCCATCCTAAAGTAAAGTCATAGTTAACGATTTATCTATATAAGTAAATAGCAGTCTAGATACCTCAATTTTCTTCGCTATCGCCATGGATCCGCCACTGCTCAATGACCTATGTAGATGGATGGGGATAGGAGTTCCGTGAATTGTAAAAATTAATCCAGGAGGTCTCCTGTCGTATCCTTCGCTAGACATGTTGTCTCCGTCATCGTACATGGGTGCAGACGCAGATGGTACTTCAAGTAGGTGTCACGTGATTGTCACGTGACCTTAATGCCTCGTCTGTCAACACAAATTCAAATGCGGGTTCCTCAGGGCCTCGCTGTGTATCCACGTTTTCTCAGCCCGACGTCGCTCTCAAATCCCGTCGTTCAAGGGTACATCTTCTACGGCTGATTAGGACAAATCTGTGTTCTAGGGGACACGTGATTTTCAATCTATGCTCACTTGCAGATAGGTGAGCAAATCTGGATTGCGATGCCAGGACTCTTTTGCATGACTCGGACAGGGGCCGTGCTCAAGCCGGCGCAGGCATATATATAAAGGAACAAAAATATGGGAAAGTAGACAGGGTGGGTGTGAAAAAGGTGCTTGAGGCCTCTATGGCTATCAAGTGCAAGATATGTGAGAAGGATGCAATGAAGAGGTAGGAAAAACTAGTTACATAATACTATAGGAACAATAAGAGAAAGTGTGGATTTATGAAGAGAGCCACACAGTAAGGCCAACCTAAACTGCACCTGGGATATTACCATCCCAATAGCCTCCCCAGGCCTGCAAGTGGACTCTGACCCTACCTACAGATGATCACACAGGTGGCTGGTAAGGGAGATCTAAAATAATATAAGATATCAAATAGTACAATAAGCAATATAACTATTTGGGAGT
>QMFG01001419.1:0-19723 GCA_003314545.1 Ramaria sp. MG151 | reverse complement strand
CCGGCTGTCTCGGTTCAAATCCCATCTGAGGATGTCGGCCGGTGTCCAACATGAAAGGTGTCTCTTGGGTTGCAGAGTGTACATGGTTGTTGTATTGAAACTCTGCGAGCGGGAGGAGTTCGTCCCAATCATCCTGGCACTCATCAACGAAGATCTGAAGGTACTGCTCTAATTCCTGATTGACACGTTCGGTCTGCCCGTCAGCCTGTGGGTGGTAAGCTGTAGTGGCTGCGAGTTTGATACCGAGTAGTCGGTAAAGCTCCCACGTGAACTCCGAGATGAATTGCGGGCCTCGGTCGGAGACAATCTGTCTCGGTAGTCCATGCAGCTTCCAGACATGCATGAGATAGAGTCGAGCGGCTCCTAATGCTGTGACCGTAGTGTTGGTCGGAAGGAAATGGGCTCGTTTGCTCACCGAGTCTACCACATTCATGACCGCGTCGAACCCTCGGGACTCCGGGAGCTCAACAATGAAGTCGACACTAATTGTGTCCCATTGGTGCTCAGGGATCGGCAGTGGCTGTAGCTCGCCCATTGGTGCACTCCTTTGTGGCTTAGTGCAGAGGCATAGGTCACAGGTCTTCACATACTGTCCAATGTACCTGGACATTTGTGGCCACCAGTAGTTCCGAGACACAAGTTCTAATGTCTTCCACCTCCCTGCATGCCCAGCTACTCGGGTATCATGGTGTTGGAACACAATACGTCGCCGAAGTTTGGGGTCGTTTGGTATGTAGGCTTTCCCCCGAAACAGTAGTAGGCTGTCTTGTTCGGACCACTCCGAGGCTCTTACTGTGCGTGAGTGTCCTTTTCGAAGCTCCGAAATAGCTTTGGTCACCAACTCCTCCTTGTTCCCATCTTGGGTATGTCCCGAAGAATGTCTCGTTCTTCACCTATAGCCGCAAGTCCTTCGAGGGCCCGAATGGCAAAAAGCTCGGGTCGGAGTAACGTTCAGTCCTCGTTGTCATTCGCTCCGGATCCGTGGTCGGGCCTTCGGGACAAGGCATCGGTTTTCCCCATAGTTCGGCCGGGCCTATGGTGGAGCGTGAAGTCAAAATGAGATAGGTATAGCGACCATCGGGCCTGTCTTCGGTTGAGCTTCTTTGAGGTTCGGAAGTACTCTAAATTCTTATGATCTGTCCAGATCTCGAATTTGAGTTGTGCCCCTTCCAGGAGGTGCCGCCATTCCTCTAAGGCTCGGATTATGGCCAACATCTCTTTGTCATGAATCTCATAGTTCCGCTCCACCGGACTAAGACTTTTGGATAGAAAGGCTATGGGGTGCCACCTGTCACCCTCGGATTGTTGAGAGATGACCGCTCCTGTTGCAAAGTCTGAAGAATCAGCCTCCACTCGGTTTATCCGGGTGTCATCTGGGAACGCCAGGACCGGGGCCGAGGTGACGAGTTCCTTGAGTTTGCGAAAGGCCATGTCTTCGGGTTCGTCCCACTTCCAGGTATCCCCCTTCTTTGTCAGATCAAAGAGGGCTCGGGCGTGATGTGAGAAATCCTTGATGAACCTTCGGTAGAAGTTCGCAAATCCGAGGAAGGCCTGTACCTCCTTTCGGGTCTTTGGAGTCGGCCAATCTGTAACTCCCTTAACCTTAACTGGATCCATCTCTGCATGTCCTTCGGAGATGATGAGTCCGAGGTATTCGATGGACGTATGTTCAAACTTGCACTTCTTGGGTCGGAGACAGAGCCCATGCTCTCGGAGTCTCTCCATCACTCTTCAGACTACCATCCTGTGCTCAGAGATAGTCTTGGAGAAGATGAGAATGTCATCCAAGTACACACAAACTACCCCTTCCATGATGAGGTCTTGGAAGATGTCATTCATCATCGTTTTGAAGGTGGCCGGGCTATTGGTCAGTCCAAAGAACATCACCCAAGGTTCGAACAGGCCTCGGTTGGTTCGGAAGGCTGCCTTCCACTCGTCCCCTTCTCAGATCCGGACGTTATTATACCCCCACCGAACATCGAGTTTGGTGAAGTATTTGGCACCTCGGAGTTGGTTGATAAGTTCAGGGATGAGAGGGATCGGGTATTGGTTTTTGACCGTCATAGCGTTTAGGGCTCGGTAGTCCTGTACAAGCCTGAGTGTTCCATCCTTCTTTTTGATAAAGAAGATCGGCGAGGCCATCGGAGATTTCGACGGTCAGATCTTGCCCGAGCGAAGGTTCTCTTTCAGGAATTCGTCCAGTTGCATCTGTTCATTTGGAGATAGGGGGTACACCTTGCAATTAGAGGGCTTTGCACCCAGCTCTAGCTCAATGGCATGGTCCCAGATCCGTTGCCCTGGCAGGGTGTCAAAGGAGTCCTTGGAAAAGACATCTTCGAAGTCTCGGAGGTACTCGGGGATTTCGGACGAGGCCTGATGGTGTTTGTGATGAGCCTCGGCTAGCCTCTGAGACGTAGTTTGAGTAGCTCGGATCTCATGAAGGGCTGGGTCAAGTGGAACACAGAGCAGTCGGTCACCTTGTGAGAGTTGATCATCTGGCCCTAACTCGGGAATGAGGTCCGAAACTTCGGACTTGGAGTCCGAGACCTCGGTCCAGTGATCCGAGACTTCGGGCTCAGCACCCGAGACTTCGGACTCTTCGACGGTGAAGTCAGGCATCGGTCCTGCTCAGCAAGCTCGGATCCTGCATTCTGCTCTCCAGGCTTCTTTTTGTTCCTTCTTAACTTCGGTCCGGCACATATGGCACTTGTCCGGGCATCGGCTCATGGTAATCTTTCGAGTCTGCCAGTTAATCTCTGGGTTATGCTCGACCAGCCAAGTGTATCCGAGCAGCAGGTCTTGCCTCCCGAGATTGGTGACTGCAAACGAGGTTCGTTCCGAGTGACCATCTACTTGGAGGATTGCATCTACTATCTCTGTTATAGCACCGGCATCGTTGGGGGACCCATCCACATTATATACTGGAATGGGGCATTGGAGTGTCCAAGTTGTGATTCGGTTACGCTCCACGTAGCTTCGGCTTATGAACAGCCCAGTCGCTCGGCCGGTTTTGAAGAAGGAAAGGGCCCAGTGGATCTGAAGTTGGTCATTCGGAAAGTCCCCCTTGCAGATCTGAAAGTAGAGCCTGCAGGAGTTGAGGAATGTGTGGCCACTGTTTCGGTCTCCATCGAAGTCCGAAGGAAGGGCCGGTCTTAGCTGCCTTCCTGTCGTACCAAGGTTTGGTTCTTCGGGTCTATCCCACAAGTCCATCTTCGGCCTCGGGTCAGGTTCGGGACTCATTGCGACATTTCGCGGGTCAATTTCCAACTTGGCCAGGATTGATTTTAATGCTAGTTGAATGGCATCGGTCTTCATCCGGTTCGCTGACAACTCCTCTTCCACAGCTCGGAGACGGTCTTCTGACGTATCCATCTCAAGTAGGAAAGGAGGGTCTGTTCGGCGTTCGGAGTTGGGTGTTCCGATGATAGAGGAGGGGTAATCAGGTGCAGTGCGTACGGGAGAGGTTGCGTCCTCCGAGTCGCTGTCCTCGATTCCGTAGTTACCTATTTTGGTAATTGCACTCTAACCACCGGTCCTTCTCTGGAGACTTTTCTACTGTAAGGGCAACCCTCCTAGCGCCCGTAGGTACCTAGTAGAGGGGAAATCCAAAGATATATATATGTGTAAAATATACAGTGAAGGAACTCTCACCTAGTAGAGGGGAAATCCAAAGAGAAAAGTCTAGGGATCCCCGCTACTAGTGAAGAAACTATATACGACTACCTAACGCCCAACCAGGGGCACTCCTACGCGCTGTCAACCCTGCCCGACTTCTATCCCCATAAGGCACTTCGACCCTGATGAAGGTCGGATGTCAGGCCGAAGGTTTGGATCAACTATTTGAGTTCCACCCCGAGGTTGGCTGAGGTCTCGGGTGGTCCGAGGTTTTGGACCAGAGGCCCGAGACTTCAGGTTCATGTTTGGAGGCTTTGGGTCAAGGACCCGAGGCTTCGGACCAAGGTTCCTGTGCCTCGGACTTGTGCTTCGCGTGTGTAGGGGCCTTGGAGATGGAGGGCTGGGTGAAAACAGGTTGTCCCCTGACATATAGGAGGTTGCAGGGTCTTCGACGCTTGTCCAGCTTGGAGTCGAGGATTTCGGATACCTCGTACTCGGGTTTGCCGTCGATTTCGATGGGCGGTGGCGGAGGTTCAGTTTGGTTGGGAAAAGTGTTCGGGACCGAAGGTTCAAGCATTGAGACATGGAAGATGGGGTGAACTGCACGCATGCTGTCCAGGAGCCATAAGGTATACGAGTGTGAGCCGGGTCTGCCGAGGACTTCGAAAGGGCCGAGGTACTTTTTGGCTAGTTTCTTCGAGGGTCGGGTGGTGCAGAAGAATTGTGCTTTGACGAAGGCGTGAGAACCGATCAGGAGCTCGGGGGCCGGGTGTCTTTGGGTGTTGGCCGAGACCTGGTAGCGGGATTGAGCCAGTTTGATTTGCTCCCTCAGTACCTGGTGTAGGTGGTCTAGGTCGATTGTGAAGTCTCAGGCCCAAGAGGAGGCGAGGTCTCAGTCAGGGTGGACTGAGATGTTCGGGTGGTATCCTTTGTTCGCAAAGAATGGTGATACACCCGTCGTGGCGCTCAGGGCGTTGTTGTAAGCGAATTCGGCAAGTGGAAGTAGGTCTGCCCAATTGTTCTGTTGGTAGTTACTATACACTCAGAGATATCGTTCCAACGTCTGGTTAGTACGTTCAGTCTGGCCGTCTCCCTTGGGGGGGTGATAACCCAAGGTGAAGTGAAGTGTGATGTCTAAGGCTTTACCCAATGATTTAAAGAAGTGGGAGACGAACTCCAAACCTCTGTCCGAGGTTACGTGTGAGGGTACACCGTGTTTTGAGAAGACATGTAGTACGAAGAGCTTTGCGAGGTTGGCCGAGGTGACCGTGTCATGCGTTGGAATAAATATCGCTTGTTTTGTTAGTCGGTTGACTACTACCAGTATTGTGGTGTAGCCAGCGGACCGAGGCAGCTGTTCGATGAAGTCCATGGATATCGAGTTCCAGGGCTGTTCAGGGATCGGGAGCTGTTTGAGGAAGCTGTAGGGCTTGTGAGTTGGGGTTTGGAGTGTAAGCTGTTATTTTATTATTTTCTTTTTCTCCCACCGCACGGCTATGCATTACATAATCTACTGATGCATCAGTAGCGCCACCTAGAATAAAACCAATAAAAACTAATAAAAACAAGTACTAATGTCAATCCAAGGCTTTGGGCCTTAGGAAATTATCTGTTTACATCTTTAGAATCATTCGGTCAACGATGCCCGGCCCATGCAGGGACGAACATGCGCATATATCCGCTTCGGACACGAACGGGCTTCAATAGCCATCGATCGAGCCCCGCGTGGCTTTGAAACACTTCCAACAACTCCTACGACACTTCTATTTCCATTCCAGATCACCCCTATCGTCGCCGATCCACGAGCTAAGCCGATCGCTTCGATTTCATTTAATCAAGCGCCCAGAGCTTCGAAATGGAGTTTCAAGATTTTCAGTTATTATTTCTCTTGTTCTTTTGATTGAATATAGTAGTGAAACACATGATCTACAACTCCTACCACCTCACGATCAGTTTCAGGTATTTTAAACATGTGTTAGTACATATTTTGTGCATTCCTCCCCTCATGTAGACTGCAACCCCAGAATCGCTCCATCACCCCAGTATTTTTCTTGGAAACACAAAGGACAATTATTAGCTAGCTCAGACTATAAGTACGCTTGTATATTTCTCCAGAATCTAAGGCAGTATAACCTCCACAGTCTCAGAACAGTCTCCAAGTCTTTGCTTGATACCTTTGCAACCCTTGTCTTGTTAGAGAATCGTCACTGGCCGTTCGTCATCATTTCAAGAGCTCTATTCGATTCAATAACTATCTCAAAACTGTTAAGTTTGCACTATCTACCTATCTACAAGTCCGCGTCTCTACACGCGAACTTTAAGCGCTGACAATTTGATTCCGCATCAGCGCATCCCCCGTGCTAGAATTCACACACCGCTTAGATTATCTTTTAGGCACTTAAAAGCCATGTCAAACAAATTTGAACAAAACGTCAAAAACACCTCAAATAAAATCAAATAAATAAAATAAAAATTTCTATTTCATTTCTTGTTATAAGCACATGGTGCAGGACTTGCAGAATGTGTTGACTGAGGTTTGGAGTCCAGGCCACATGTATTCGTGCCTGATTGAGGATAGAGTCTTGTTCTGACCAAAGTGTCCTGCGAGTATGTGATCGTGTTTGTACTGTAGTACTCAGAGCTGAAGGTTGTCGGCCTCGGGGACATATATTCGGTCATCATGTTTCAAAAATCCATCTTTGGATCACGTCCATCTCGGGTCAGAGATGTCGCCGAGGTGTTTTAGAGCCTCAGAGTCTGCGGACAGGTGAGCTTTAATATCAGCATGAAGTTTTTCGAAGTCTATGATGAGGCTCGCGCGAAGCGAGGGCAGGATCAAGGATGTAGCTCAGAGTGACTCGGTGATCTGTTGAGTCATGAAGATCGGCCAAAGGTTCTGTGGGTTGATTGTCGCGTAGTCGTTACCCCCCTCTTTAAGGTAGACATCCCATCGTCTAGTTAGGGCATCGGGTTTTGCACCAAGCTTGCCCGGCCGAAACCGAATTACGAGGTTGAACTGCGACAGATATTTGGACCATCGGGCCAGTATTCGGGTGAGCAGTTTGGTAGTCGAGAAGTATTCCAGGTTTTTGTGGTCGGTAACAACGTCTATCGGGGCCAAGGGACCTTCTATGTAGTGTCGCCAACGTTTGAAAGCCTCGAAAATTGCTAACAGCTCTTTGTTGTGGATGTCGTAGTTGAGTTCGGCGCCCGAGAATGTCCGAGAATGGAAAGCAATTGGGTGGATCTCACCGTCCGGGGTGTAGGTTGAAAGGATGGTGGCGAGGGCGTAGTCTGAGGCATCGGTTTCCACGACCAACTGTTGGTCGGGATCCCAATGTGTAAGGATCGGGGCCAAGGTGAAGGCTTTTTTCAGGGTTTCGAACACCATTCGGCATTCGTCCGAGAAGTGCCAGGTTGTACCCTTTCAGGTGAGTCGGGTGAGTGGTACTGTGATCTCTGAATAGTTAAGAATGAAACATCGGTAGAAATTGACAAAGCCGAGGAAGGACCGAATGTCTTTGACTTTCCGGGGCTTGGGCCAATCTTGGATGACTTGAATTTTGTCTTCGGCCATCATGAGGCCTTCGGACATTAGTATGTATCCAAGAAATTCTACCTTGTCTTTGTGCCATTCGCATTTCTTAGCTTTCGCATAGAGACTATTTTTTCGGAGCCGTTGAAGCACTTCGCGTACGTGCTTTTTGTGCTCGGCGAGTGTGTCAGAGTAAATGAGGATGTCATCAAGGTAAACTACCATGCATTTATCCAACAAATCTCCCAGAATGTCATTCATGAAACGTTGGAAAGCCGCGGGTGAGTTGGTAAGCCCGAAGGGCATTACTAGCCACTTGAAGGACCCATATCGGGTCTTGAACGCAGTCTTCCATTCGTCTCCTTCGGCGATTCGGACGAGGTGGTATGCATGTTGAAGGTCGATCTTGGTATAATACCGAGACTTCTTCGGTGCATCCAGCAGGTCCAAGACGAGGGGTAGCGGGTATCGGTCTTTCTTACTTACCTTATTCAGCCCTCGGAAGTCTACGCATAGTCGGAGCGAGCCATCTTTCTTATGAACAAAGAGGATTGGTGCTCCATGCAAGGACCGAGAAGGCCGAATGAAACCGATGTTCAGGTGTTCGTCGATGAAGGATCAGAGGGTTTCGAGTTTTGTTAACAAAGTGACCTTAGTGTCAAGTCAAACACTAAGTGTCATTGCTAACTACCTGTTAACAAAGTGACTACAAGATTTAGTTAGTTAAGTTAAAGGAACTTGTAAGAAGCTAGTTGCTCACCCTTAGTGTCAAGTCAAACACTAAGGGGAGCCGGTCGTGCTACTGTACTACTATATATAAGGTGTGACCCTTTGCCCAGGGTCCGTGTCACACTCTGATGCTGTGACTACGCGTGATGCAATAGAGATATGACACGAGAGGGGGAACGTGAGTGTAGGGGCTGGGAATGGAGTAGAATGAAAATGGAAAGCTAACAAGTTTGGACCGAGAGAGCGAGTAGATTGGGGGTTGAGGCGGTTCGGCGCCATCCTCGAGAGTGATCTTGAGGTCATAGGGTCTGTGGGGTGCCAAGGTGTCTGCCCTAGACTTGGAGAATACGTCCCCGAAGTCACGATAGTCTTCAGGTACGCCCTCCATGTCTGTGGGGGTCGGAGATAGGTCGGCCGAACGTGCTGAGAGCTCGGTCGAGGACAGGTTGAGGCAAAAGGTCTCGGATCCTTCTAATCTACAGGTGTGTGAGAATGCGGCTGCATTGATTAGGGTGATGCGAGGAGCCTCAAGCCTCAGGACAGATTCAGAGGGTGACTTCGGCTCGGCTGTAGCAGCGCAAACTTCGGTCATCGGAGGTTCGGCCAGATTATCCAGTCGGGGTGCTCGGAAGGTAATACTGCCCAATACACAATCAATCAATGGATTGTAGCGGGTGAGCCAGTTGTGCCCGAGCACGGCCAAACAGGACGAGTCTAGTGAAGTGACATAAAAGTCTATGTGGAAAGTGTGGTCAGAGGAGAAGCAAATAGGTAGTTCTACTGCTTCGGTAATTATGGAGTTTGTACTTTCATCAAATAATCTAAGAGGGATCGAGTCTATGGTTCGGGTTCGGAGGTTGTGTCTACGTACAAAGGTGGATTCAAGGAAACAATGTGTGGAGCCAGAATCTACTAATGCTTTAAAAGGAGTGTTTAGAATAGTTTCAGAGGACAGATTAACTACAAGAGACGTAGGACTAAAAAGAGCGGAAGCATTAAGTCTAACCTCTAAGTCGGCACGTTTGGGGTCAATGCAACCCTCGCGACGTGCGGAGGCCGAAGGGTTGCGGATTAGTTTTTTGCCTCAGGGACCGTAGCCGTAGGTTTGGCTTTGGCCTCTGAGGGCTGGTTGGCTGCCTGCGCCACTCGGGCTTTTGCTGCGGCTCTCGGACACACACTAGCTTTGTGGTCCATGCTGCTGCAGACCAGACACAAATTCAGGTTGAAGTGGCGCTGGCATTCTTGGGGAGTAAGCTTGCCGTTGGGCCCGAGCTTACCCGAGATGTCGGGTCCTTTTGACTGAGGCATAGAAGGCTTTGCAGCCTCTTTGCCTTTGGCTGAGGAACCTTGCTGTGCCTTTGGGGTCATGTTCAGGGCCGGGGCAACCGATTTCTCGGTCTGAGGTTTGGACCTTGACGACAACTGGGTCGTTTCACGAGCGAGCTCGCCTTGACGTTCCCAGTAGCGCTGGTCGATCCGTTGGACCAGATCTCGGAGCTTATCCAGGGTGCAGGGTTTGTCGAAATGAATCATCTCATCTTTGATTCGCTTCGGGAGGGCAAGATAGGCCTTCCGAAGCAGCGCTTGGTCGTTGTAGTCGACGAGCGAGGTGAGGCAATAGAATTCAACGAAAGATTTGGTGGCCTTGTGACTGTCCTTCATCACGAGGTTCTCAAGGTCTACTTCAGCGTCTGTGACTGCATCGTATGGTCTGAAGTTGATCATGAGCTCCTCGGTGAAGCTATCGTAGTTGTTGAACCACTCGGGTTCAAACGAAGAGTCATCAGTAAGGTATGGCTCGAAATAATCAAGAGCCATGCCTTTGAGGAAGGACAGGGCGTAGTTGACCTTGGCAGACTCTTCCAAGAATGCTTTCAGTCGGGCACAGAAATTCAGTTTGCACTGAAGGAGGAAGCCTTGTAGCTTCTTTGGGTCCAAGCTGTCAAATGTATTGGGTTCCCAAATTTTCACTTTCGAGGATTCAGTTTTTTGGGGACCCATGAGGTCCGCAATCTTGGGGAGAGCCTTGGCGAGAGATTCTCCAACATTGGCGTCATTGTCTGACGGTGGGTCAGGGTTGGGGTTGGGGTTCGGATCATTGTCGGGGGGTTCGCGATATGGTTCGAGGTCATCGGGGACCTCCTCGATGTGTCCCTCAGGAACTGAATGATCGCGAAGGGGCATGTTTTGGTGTTGAAACAACGGAGTTGGGGTCGGGGAGTTCCTTGCTCTTTGAGCTAGGACAGAGGGTGTTGCTCTACTGATTTGGTTTCGAGCAGTGGATCAGGTGGTCGGGGTCATAAGGACTGTCTGAGCTTCGAGAGTTCTGATATACTGTTAAGAACTGAATCGTAGTGGAGGCAGAGTGAAGGTTGGGACTCAATATAGAGTCGACCGAGGTTTGGGGTCGGGTTGCCGAGAGGGTCCGAGGCTCGGCGAACAGGTCGGATGGGACTTGGCTTCAGCTTATGTGCTGCACCAGCTCAGAGTCCTGTCCCGTATTTCGGACGAGGCCCGAGGTCACCCGAAGTTCGGGCGTGACCTTAGCGAGGGGGACGAAGGAGCGTAAAGATTAAAGTAGAATGTATTAGGGTATCTTAGTCGATATCAGAACTGATTATCATGTACATGAATGAGTGAATTATATATGAGAGGGTTTGGGGATTGGTGACCAAATGACCGAGGTCAGGGTCATAAGCTATGAGGGGAAGAGATCAAACAGGAGGTATGAATAGGTGAAACATGATGGTCAGGGGTTTGGGCCCGGAGGCCCGAGGTTTTGGTCGGGTTCTGACAGATATGGAATGTCATCGCAAGCTTCCACACAATAGAAATAACTCAATCAATGAGTTTATTGGAAAAGATGGGGATAGTGATGGGGATAGTCAGGGTACTTCTCTTCCAGAAAAGATTATGATCAGACCTGGTTATTGATTGTTTCACTAAACACTTCATGGAGTGATTCCTGAACTGAATTGGGTGACCAGATCAAATGTGTGTGCAGTATTGAGGCAAGGGTGATTCGGGATTTGGGAGATCCATTCGGAAGGATTAGGATTGGTTTGGAAGGAAAATGATATAGACAAGGTGTCCATATTGTGATCGTGACAAGGAGCTTATGTTTAGCGAGGCCAGACCTGCCCATCAGTGTGCACTGCCACACCTTCAAATTATTTTCAGTCTCTGCCCCAAAAACACCTATGGATTGGAGTCTGACGCCGCCCCCTAAGTTACTTGCAGCCCACTGTCATCATCAGTAACCAGTGTTGTATGCAGTGACTTCCCTATTCCTTAACCTGTTGCCAGTGTTCTACGCAGCGACTTCCCTCTTCCTTGTTCTACATTCCATGTCACCAGCATTCAACACAGTGACTCCCATCCTAGGATCTGTCACTTTCCTCATTGGTATCCTTTTCCCTCCTCAGATATCACAAGTGTTTACCACAACGACACTGCGGTCCAACTTGTGTGTCACCAGCATTCAATGCAGTGACTCACATTTTGGTGAAGTCACTCACCATGTCTGCTATGTTTTTGTCCTGGATATCTGCCATTGTTCATTTACACATTGCAAGCTCTCTATGCTGCAGCTGCCTGTGTAATCACCTGGCCTCCTTTGCACTCTTGTAATAACAAGTGCACCATTGTACTGTCATGATCACAGTCTGGACATTCAATTCACACTATCTTTGTTCCGAAGCAATCCTTCCAAAGCATTTTTCCCAAAGCATTTCATCCGAAGCCCGAAGCAACATTCCCACCCTCCCATCACTTTCATCCCACAACTCTTTGCCTATCACTTCGCCTCAAATACGTCATCTATTGAAACAATCCTGGTGAAACAATCAGTGGTCAGGTCCCATCATATTCTTTTTTTAGAAAAGAAGCACCCGGACTATCCCCATCACTATCCCCATCTTTCACCATGAAACTATGGATTGAGTTATTCATATTCACTCAAAGCTTGCGATGACTTGCCATATCATCAGGCTTAAATGATATGAACGTTCTAGACTCTCATAATGGCTCTCCAAAAGATTTAGGCATGGCTATCCTTAACCGAAGAGCCATGCGATTCGGAAACATGATTCAAGGGTTGGTGATGATTGATTATCCTTTTCTTCATTCACAATTTTCCTTCCCCCACTATTCTACGTTTTCTATGGCCTTTAATTAGTATACATGTACCTTGATCACTCTCCGATCCTCACGGGTTCATTCCCATTTGCCCTCTCTTCCGAACCCTTTGGTATATAACTAAACACATTCGCATGTATGTTCCCTAGTTCAATTATCGTATGTCAACTTGATTTTCTACTCACACTTGCCAAACTCGCTCCCAAACTCAACTTTACCAACAACTGTATATTTTGAGTAAGCCCTTCAATTCAACTTTTATTAGTTAAACCCACTTCAAGGAATGTAAGACTATTGGCTGTGATCGACATGAACTGCAAAGTTCATTCGATTCATGAGATAGAATCCTTTCAGAACCTCTATCTCTTCAGAACTATGCACTTCATTTGCAGACGTTCCGAAAGCCATTCGCTTTTACTGTAGGATTTCCATTTGGTTTCCAAAACCACTCTACTACTATTAGGGATGTTTCCGAACACTTTTACTAATCCAACATCTATCCACAACATCTATTGCTATTATTTGGATTCTGACATGTACTTGCTAATAAGAAAAGGAATTGAAATATTTATTGAATTTATTTTGTATTTGTTTGAATTTTATTTGAATTTTATTTGAAGTTGTTCAATGCGAGCTTTAAGCGCTTGTTTGACTAAGCAGAGTTCTATTGAGATGTGGGGGATGCGCTGATGCGGGAGCAAATTGTCAGCGCTAAAAGTTCACATACACTGATGCAAGACTTGTAACAGAGATAAAGCTCAAACTTAACAAGTTTGAGATAACTTTTGAGTTGTATAGATCACTTGAAATGAGAGCAAACGGCCAGTGACAATTTGCTAACAAAGAAATGGTTGCAGAGATATAGAGTGAGAGATTCAGAATGTGGGAGACTTGTGGAGTTTTTACTGCCTTAGATTGTACCGAGAAATACAAGCGTATTTAAAGGAAAAGCTAGCTAGCATGTGTCCTTTGTGAATCAAAGAGAAATAACAGGGTGATGGAGTGGTTCTGGGGTTGCAGTCTACATGAGGGATGAAATGCACAAATATGTAACTAAACTCTATATAAAGCACCTGAAACTGATCTGTGTGCTATGGGAACTACAAATCATGTATGCAACAATTATATTCAGTAGAAAAGAGCAAGAAAACTGATTGGAAAACTTCCGAAACTTCATTTCAAAGTCCTGGGCGCTTGTCTAAATGAAATAGAAGTGTTCAGCTTCATTTGGGGATCGGTGATGATAGGGGTGGATTGAAATGGTAAATAGATTGTTTTATTTGTGTTTGGAAGTGTTTCAGAAACATATGGAGCGGCTGTTTGAGCCTGTTCATGTCCGAATGCATGCATGCGTGTGTTCGTGCTCACATGGGCTGGGGGATGCTTCACCAGTTAATTCTAAAAATATAAACAAAGTGTATTCTAAAGCCTGAAGCTTTGAATTGAGGTCAGTAATATTTTTGTGGTGTTTTTCTGTTTTTATTCAAGTGGCATTACTGATCCATCAGATGGATTATGTAACCCAAGGTTCGCAAAGTAGATAGATAATGATAACACTTGCATGCATTATGGTGGTGAGTGGACCCTCATACTCACCTGCATTCAATGCTAATGAGTTGCTGCCTTCCATAAAGGGTTGTTTCCCCTGCATTCAAAGCAAGTGAGTCTCTCTCCCTCTGACCACAGACTGATCATTAACCCACTCATCATCAATGAAACATCCCACTCAGCAACTGAATCAGAAAGGTGAATTTTAATGAGTTATGTGTGACTATCATCACCCACTTATGATGCTGAAATGACTTCACAGGTGGCACATCATTTCAGGACCATCCTAGATCCTGGAATAGACTTATTGGGTTACATGAGTACATTATCACCTGTCTATGACCACGAACCTGTGAACAGGAAGCAAATGTGTTCACAGCTTCCGCATCATATCTGTATCATATCTGGTCCATTGTGGATCACTGAATAGCCCGAATTCAACAGGACAACATCTGGGGACATGGAGTAAACCCCACCCAGTCACATCTGAATCAAAATACAAATGTATGCAACAAGTCTCATAACATATGTCAATTATTCTAGCTCACCAAATTATGACTAATAAGAAAAGAAATTGAAATATTTTTGTATTTATTTAGTATTTTATTTGAGTTTTTATTTGATGTTTGATGAGTTTCTTGAATGCACACAATAAGCGTTAATTTTTGATATCTAAGCGAGGATGTATTGAAATGTGGGGGATGCACTGATGTGGATGCAAAACATTGTTGGGAAGGGAATTGAATAAAGATATGGACATATTTCTTTTACTATTTTTCTTTTGATATTTCTTTTATTTCAGCCATTATTCCCATCACACCACCACAATTTCCTTTATTCATTCTGCACTCCAAGTCGAGGGGAAAAATATCCCACACATCCTCAACAGTCCATTGCATCTTAAAATCATTTAGAGTCAAAAAAGCCAAGCCCACAATGAGTCAAATCGAGTCAAAAATCATCATGAGCCAGGGGAACACCACCTCCTCATAAATCACTCAAAATATTCATCCAAGTCGAGGGACCTACATATATGCGGTCCAAACGATCCCCCTACACCCTTTAATATTCCTGGAAGTATTCCCCCAACTCCCTATGCGACTCCACAACTCAAATCCCCTTAATTGACTCTATGGACATCCAGGGGAAAATCCCCTTGACTTTTTCCCTATATTTTCCCCCCCATCTTTCTATTGATCAATTTTACATTGCTCCACATTCCATTTAACCCTGGAAAAGCTCCACTACTTCGCATTTAACCCCCTTTATTATCCTGAACTTTTATGAACATTATTCTTCCATCTTTCACCCCTAGCCCCATTATCATCCCTGTTCCCTATTTTATGACATTTTTCCGAGAATAACATGCCCCCAAACTCCTGAACTCTTTTGTATATAAGAAGGATATTATCTACAGTAAATATCATTGGGTTTTACCAGTCATTTTTCGAGTTTTTGAGTTGAAATTCTTTTCAAGAGTGTTATTATCACTCTCTGTCTATCTCTACTTGCTGCTGTATCTCTTAATTCTTAACAAACGTCAGCGCTTCAAGTTCACGTACTGTAATGTGAGCTTTGTAGATAGAGATATTAGCCAAATTGAAGTAACAATTGAGTGGAATAGATGCCTTGAATAGAAAGCAAATTGCCAGTGATGATTTGCTGATGGTAAAGCGGTTGCAAGATATAAAGCAAGATATTCAGAATATGGGAGACTTTGTGGGGATATACTGCCTTGGATTATAGCGAGAAATACAAGTGTATTTAAGGAGAATGCTAGCTAGGGTGAGTCTATTGTGGGTGAATGAAAAATATTAGGGTGTTGGAGTGGTTCTGGGATTGGAATCTACAAGAGGGATAAAATGCACAAAAAATGGAACTAATTACTATCTAAAGCACTTGAAACCGATCTATGTGCTATCAGAACTACAAATCATGCATACTACAATTTATCTTCAGTTAAAAGAACAAGAGAAATAATGTGAAAAATTCTGAAACTCCATTCGAAGTTCCTGGCACTTGTTCTAAATGGAATAGAAGCATTTGGGTTTTGGTCATGGATTGGTGATGATAAGGGTGTGTGGAAATTGTTATTATTTATCATTCATTCTGCGAACATAAGATTACATAATCTATCTAATGGATCAGCAGAGCTGGCTTAGAACTGAATAAAACAGAAAATAACCATAAAAATATTGCTGATCTCAACTCAAGACTTTTAGCCTTAGAAAACCTTTTGTTTACATTTTTAGATTCAATCAGCAAAGCATTCCCGAGCCCACATGATCACCAACAAGCACATACATGCGTTTGGATACGAACGGTCTCAAATAGCCAATGATCAACATCCACACAACTCTGAAACACTTCCAAAATGTAATCTAACTATTGATTAACCGTTTCCACTCGCCCCTATCGTCACCGATCCATGACTGAAGCCGAATGCTTCCATTTCATTCAGAACAAGTACCCAAAGCTTCAAAATGAAGTTTCAGAAGTTTTCCAATCTTTTTTCTTGTTCTTTTCACTGAATAAAAATTGTTGCACACATGATTTGTAGTTCTCATAGCATACAGATTGGTTTCAAGTGCTTTAGATAGTAATTAGTTCCAATTTTGTGCTTTTCATCCCTCATGTAGATTCCAACCCCAGAACTATGTCACGATCATGATTTATGATCTTGTTAAGAACTAGATCTTAGCGGAGTCAAAGTAAGGGTTGGGACTCAATATAGAGTCGACCGAGGTTCGGGGTCGGGGGGCCGAGGGGGGCCGAGGCTCGGCAAACGAATCGAGTGGGACTTGGCTTCAGCTTGTGTGCTGCGCCAGCTCAGAGTCCTGTCCCGTATTTCGGACGAGGCCCAGGGTCACCCGAAGTCTGGGTGTGACCTTAACGAGGGGGACGAAGGAGTGTAGAGATTAAGCAAGGTGTATTGGGGTATCTTAGTTGATATCAGAACTGGTTATGATGTACATGAATGAGCGAATTATATACGGGAGGGTTCAGGGATCGGTGACCGAATGACCGAGGTCAGGGTCGTAAGTTATGAGGGGAAGAGATCAAACGGGAGGTAGAAATAGATGAAACGTGATGGTCGGGGATTCGGGCCCAGAGGCCCAAGGTTTCGGTCGGGTTCTGACAGTACTCCCCCTTTAAGGCTGAACCCATGAAGCCTTTAGGTAAATTGTACGTGTCGGGGACCGAGGTCACGTAAAGTTTACATGTCGGGCGTCCGAGGTCACGTGATGAGGTTGGTGGTTTGGAATATAAAAGCTGCCGGTGGTAGAGCACAGACCGTAAGCACCCCCCCATAAATTCGAATATGTCCACTACCCCTACCCCCGAAACGACTGCCGAGAGGCGTGCTCGGTTGCTGCACGAAATGCAGGAGCTGGAGGTTGCGGAGAAGGAAGAGGCCCGTAAGAAGGCCAAGCAGGAGGAGCGGGAGCGGGTAGAGAAGCTTGCCCAGGAAAAGGCGAAGGCGGATAGGGAGGCCTGCGAGAAGGCCGAGGCCGAGGCAAAGAAGAAAGCTGAAGCAGAGGCGAAGAAAAAGGCCGAGGCCAAGGCCAAAGGGAAAGCCGAGGCAAAGGCAAAGGCAAAGGCGGCGTCCGAGAAATCGGCCCGAAGCGCGGCCGAGGATGGAGAGTCTGGGGTGACGGAGCACGTGGCGAGCGGGAGTGGAGTGAGTAGGGTGCGTTCGGTACCCGTGAGTGACCTTAACAAATTTTCACTGATTGGTGTTAATGGTAAGTTTAGAAGTCTAGCATCCCCTGCCTCCCCTGCGGGCGTCGGGGGGAGAGGTGCAAGCTCCGGGTTTCTGGTGCCTCGTGCATCCGGTGTCGCAAGCGGAAAGTGGCCTGTACTTGGCCAGGGGAGGTAGGGAAGGAGAAGACGCCGAGGGCACCAAAGAGGCCGAGGTCCGAGAGCTCGGAAGCCGAAAGTACGGACGCGGCCCAACCGTCGAAGAGGGCGAAGTCGACTGCGGCGACGGGCTCCCAGTTGCGTCGGGTGACTGAGACCGCGTTTTCGCGGGCGACCGATGCTTGGGAGGAGTCCAACCGGTTGCGGAAGCAGGAAGTCTCTGCCCTGCGGTCGATAGCCGAGGGCTTGGGTGGCCGAGAGACGGGTGGAGGTGGCCGAGAGGAGGGCGGATATGGCCGAAGCGATGGCCATCAATCTTTGGCATATTGCCGAAGATGTGAAGAGGATTGTGGGGTTGAGGTTGGAGCCGGGCCTGGTGGTGTTGGGGGATGGGGCTGAGCCGGGGTCGATGGAGATCGAGGGATCGAGGGGCACGTTTCGGGGGTTCGGGAGGGTTCGGAGGGGCGAGTGGAGACCGAGGTTCAGGTGGATGAGGGGAGAGAGAAGGAGAGGGAGGAAGAGACTTTGGAGTAGTTATAGTAGAGGAAAAGTAATAGTAATAAGATTGATTTTATTATTATTATTTTTTTTTTTTTCGGTGTGATTTCGGTTCGGTCTCGGGTTCGGGTAACAAGAGGGACTTGAGAGAAAAGAGAGATAGAAAGAGGGGGAAAGCGTGAGGTTCGGGTTCGGGAGTTTGGGAGTTCGGTTGTGTGTGGTTATTGCTATGATAGGGGAATAAAAGAATGATAATAATTAATTTTTTTTTTGATTATGTCTAAGGGAGAGAATCAAAGAAAAATGAGGGTTCAGTTACGGGTTCCAAGGCCCGGGTTTGGCAGGGTAGGCAGAGTGGAACTCGGTCACGATTTCGGACACACGTCCGAGTTCGGTCGCGAGGATCCACGATGTTTCTTCGTCGGTGCCTTCGTAACCGGTCCATCGGACCAGGTAGAGGAGGTTGCAGGGCCTTCGATGTTTGTCCAGTTTGGAGTCAAGGATCTCAGATACTTTGTATTCGGGTTTGCCGTCGATTTCGATGGGCGGTGGTGGAGGTTCAGTTCAGTTGGGAAAAGTGTTCGGGACCGAGGGTTCGAGCATTGAAACATGGAAGATGGGGTGTACTGCGCGCATGCTGTCCGGGAGTCGTAGGGTGTACGAGTGTGAGCCGGGTCGACCGAGGACTTCGAAGGGGCCGAGGTACTTTTTGGCTAGTTTCTTCAAAGGTCGGGTGGTGCAGAAGAATTGCGCTTTGACGAAGGCATGAGAACCGATTGGGAGTTCGGGGGCCGGGTGTCTTCAGGCGTTGGCCGAGACCTGGTAATGGGATTGAGCCTGTTTGATCTGCTCCCTTAGTACTTGGTGTAGCTGGTCTAGGTCAATCGCGAAGTCTCGGGCCCGAGAGGAGGCGAGGTCTCGGTCAGGGTGGACCGAGATGTTTGGGTGGTATCCTTTGTTCGCAAAGAATGGTGATACACCAGTTGTGGCGCTCAGGGCGTTATTGTAAGCGAATTCAGCGAGTGGAAGTAGGTCTGCCCAATTGTTCTGTTGGTAGTTACTATACACTCGGAGATATTGTTCCAACGTCTGGTTAGTACGTTCGGTCTGGCCGTCTCCCTCGGGGTGATAACCCGAGGTGAAGTGAAGTGTCATGTCTAAGGCTTTACCCAATGATTTAAAGAAGTGGGAGACGAACTCCAAACCTCTGTCTGAGGTTACGTGCGAGGGTATGCCGTGTTTTGAGAAGACATGTAGGACAAAGAGCTTCGCGAGGTCGGCCAAGGTGACCGTGTCGTGCATTGGAATAAATATTGCTTGTTTTGTTAGTCGGTCGACTACTACCAGTATTGCGGTGTAGCCAGTGGACCGAGGCAGCTGTTCGATGAAGTCCATGGGTATCGAGTTCCAGGGCTGTTCGGGGATCGGGAGCTGTTTGAGGAAGCCGTAGGGCTTGTGACGTTGGGGTTTGGAGCGTAAGCACGTGGTGCAGGACTTGCAGAACTCATTGACCGAGGTTCGCAGTCCAGGCCACGTGTATTCGCGCCTGATTGAGGATAGAGTCTTGTTTTGACCGAAGTGTCCCGCAAGTATGTGGTCGTGCTTGTATTGTAGTACTCGGAGTCGAAGGTTGTCGGCTTCGGGGACATATATTCAGTTGTCATGTTTCAAGAATCCATCTTCGGATTGTGTCCATCTCAGGTCGGAGGTGTCGCCGAGGTGTTTTAGGGCCTTGGGGTCTGCGGGCAAGCGAGCTTTAATATCAGCATGAAGTTTTTCGAAGTCTATGATGAGGCTCGC
>QMFG01001416.1:0-24065 GCA_003314545.1 Ramaria sp. MG151 | reverse complement strand
CCATTCGGAAGGATTGGTTCGGAAGGACAATGATGGAGGTGAGGTGTCCATATTGTGATCGTGACACCCTAGACTTTTCTCTTTGAATTTCCCCTCTACTAGGTGAGAGTTCCCTTACTGTACTTTCTTACACATATATATATCTCTTTGGATTTCCCCTCTACTAGGTACCTACGGGTGCTAGGAGGGTTGCCCTTACAGTAGAAAAGTCTCCAGAGAAGGACCGGTGGTCAGAGTGCAATTACCAAAATAGGTAACTATGGAATCGAGGATAGTGACTTGGAGGACGCAACCTCTCCCATACGCACTGCACTTGATTACCCCTCCTCTATCATCGGAACACCCAACTCCGAACACCGAACGGACCCTCCTTCCTTACTTGAGATGGATATGTCAGAAGACCGTCTCCGAGCTGTGGAAGAGGAGTTGTCAGTAAACCGGATGAAGACCGATGCTATTCAGTTAGCATTAAAATCTATTCTGGCAAAACTGGAGATCGATCCACAAGAGGGACTGACGAGCCCCAAACCAAACCCAAGACCTAACACGGACTTGTGGGATAATCCCAAAGACCCGAATGTGGGGAGCATGGGGAGAAGCCTTCGGCCAGCCCTTCCTTCGGATTTCGATGGAGACCGAAACAATGGGCACGCATTCCTCAATTCCTGTAGGCTCTACCTCCAGATTTGTAAAGGAGACTTCCCAAATGACAAAGTTCGAATCCATCGGGCCCTGTCCTTCCTCAAGACTGGCTGAGCGGCTCGTTTTTCAAACGAAGTGATGTGGACTGAACGCAGAACTCAAAGAGCCAAATACTCGGACTGGAGAGAGTTTGAAAGGTCCTTTGAGGAAAACTTCTGCCCAAGGAACGAACAAGTCTCAGCGCTTACAAAGTTGGAAGGTATGAGCTGGTATCAAGGGAAAGACTTGGTCGAAGACTACATAGACCGATTCTCAGAACTGATTGAGATGGCCGAGTACTCAGACAACAAGACCATCGTGATCAAATTCCGCAAAGGCCTGGATCCCACCATCCAGAACCGAGTGGCGACGCTTGGAGATCAAATGCCAGACATCGATGAACCCGAGAAGTGGTTCGAAGCAGCCCGAAGGGTAGCTTGGAACCGAGAGGCAAATGAGGCATTTACGGAATCCAACCGAAACACCACGAAGGTCCACACCCGAACAGCACCCTGAAGTCTGCTTCGACTGTCAGAAGGCCTTACTTCAACTTGCCCAATATCTTGGCCCAACCCCGGAACATCCTGAAAGTACCCTCCGAAGTTCCGAAGGCATGCTCGGCCCAAACGAAAGACGGCCCAATGCCTATGGATATAGACAGGGCGAGGAACCGAAGCGACCCCTCGGTCACATGTTACCGATGCCATCAGACGGGTCACTACTCTCAAGATTGCACTCGGAGCTACGATGTCTGAACCATGACTACGGAGGAAAAACTAGAGCTCCTACCAGAGTTGTTAGCGCTGGCGGATGTATCCGAAATCACAGACCCTAAGTCCGAACCGAGACCCGAGGAAAACATGGAGGCAGATTCCTTAGAGGATTTTGGAGGCCGCAGTGGGTGAATTGTGCGCCCCCACTGCCTGTACATAATAGATTCTCCTGTCTTGAAAATGAGGGTGAAGTAAATTCCCCCACCTCACAGACGAAAGAACCCATCATAACCGTACCCAAAGAAACCCTCCCCCCTTCTCGCCAACGGTGGGAGAGGCAACTCCCTAAGAAATATATTGTCGCCTCCACCGCCAATCCAAAATCCCTCTCGGTCAAGGTGGAAGTTCAGACCACCGACACGGGCGAAGTGATGTCAGCTCCGGCACTCATAGACAGTGGAGCAACTGGACTGTTCATGAGCCGAAGCTACGTGGAACGTAACCGAATCACAACTCGGAGGCTCCAACGCCCCATCCCAGTGTATAATGTGGATGGATCCCCCAATGATGCTGGTACTATAACAGAGATAGTAGATGCGATTCTCCGAGTAGACGGTCATTCAGAGCGAACATTGTTTGCAGTCACCAACCTTGGGAGACAAGACCTGCTACTCAGGTACACTTGGTTGGCGGAGCATAACCCGGAGATTAACTGGCAGACTCAGAAGATCATTATGAGCCGATGTCTGGACAAGTGTCACATGTGCCGGACTGAAGTGAAGAAGGAACAGAAGGAAGCCTGGAGAGCAGAATGCAGGATCCGAGCTTGCCGAGCTGGACCAATGCCTGACTTCACCAGCGAAGAGTCCGAAGTCTGAGACTCTGAGACCAAAGTCTCGGATGCCGAGCCCGAACTCTCGGATCATTGGACCGAGGTCTCGGACTTTGAGTCCGAAGTTTCGGACCTCATCCCCGAGTTAGGACCAGATGATCAGCTCTCACCAGGTGACCAACTGCTCTGTGTTCCACTTGACCTGGCCCTTCATGAGATTCGAGCTACCCAAACTATGTCTCAGAGGCTAGCCGAGGCTCATCATAAGCACCATCGGGCCTCATCCAAAATCCCCGAGTACCTCCGAGACTTCGAAGACGTTGTCAGAATCCAAATATTAGTGATAAATGTTGTAGATAAATGTTGTGTTAGTAAATGTGTTCGGAAATATTCCTGATATTAACAAAATGGTTTTGGAAAGTGAATAGAAATCCTACAGTAAAAGCGAATGGCTTTCGGAACGTCTGTGAATGAAGTGCATAGTTCTGAAGAGACAGAGGTTCCAAAAGGATTCTATCTCGTGGATCGAATGAACCTTGCAGTTCATGTCGATCACAGCCAATGATCTTACATTCCTTGAAGTGGATTCAACTAATAAAATTGGAATTTGGAGTGCTTACTCAAAAAATATAAAGTTGTTGTTGAAGGTGAGTTTGAGATAAGTTGACAAGTGTGAGTAGAAGAATCAAGTTGACATACAATAATTGAACTAGGGAACATACATGCGAATGTGCTAGCTATATACTGAACCATTCGGAAGGAAGAGCGAATGGGAATGAGTCTGTGATGGTTGGAAAGTAGCTAAGGCACATGTATACTAATTAAAGATCATAGAAAACAAAGAACAAGGCAAGTAGGAAAATTGTGAATGCAGAAAAAGATCAACGGACCATCAATAACTCTTAAAACATGTTTCCGAATTGTATGGCTTTTTGGGTAGAGGTAGCCATGTCTAAATCTTTCGGAGAGTCATTATGAGAGTCTTGAATGTTCATATCATCAGGTCTGATGATATGGCATGTCATCGCAAGCTCTGAATGAATATGAATAACTCAATCCATAATTTTGTGGTGAAAGATGGGGATAGTGATGGGGATAGTCAGGGTGGTTCTTTTCTAAAAAAAGAATATGATTGGACCTGCCCAATGATTGTTTCACAGGGAGTGTTTTACTAGATGGAGTGTTTGAGTCGAAATGATAGATAAAAGAGTTGTTGGATAGAATTGATGGGAATGTGGGCATGTTGCTTCGGACTTTGGACGAGATGCTTCGGAATGCTTTGTTCAGAACAAGGGCGATGTGAATGTAATGCCCAAATTGTGCTCGTGACAGACGTCTTTTCCAAGGACTCCTTTGACACCCTGCCAGGTCAACGGATCTGGGACCATGCCATTGAGCTAGAGCCGGGCGCGAAGCCCTCTAATTGCAAGGTATACCCCCTATCTCCAAATGAGCAGACACAGCTGGACTAATTCTTGCAAGAGAACCTTCGCTCAGGCAAGATCCAACCGTCAAAATCCCCAATGGCCTCGCTGGTCTTCTTTATCAAAAAGAAAGATGGAGCACTCAGACTTGTACAGGACTACCGAGCCCTAAACGCTATGACAGTTAAAAACTGATACCCGATCCCTCTCATCCCTGAGCTTATCAACCAACTCCGAGGTGCAAAGTACTTCACGAAACTTGATGTTCAGTGGGGGTACAATAACGTTTGGATCCGAGAAGGGGACGAGTGGAAGGCAGCGTTCCGAACCAACCGAGGCCTGTTTGAGCCTCGGGTGATGTTCTTCGGGCTGACCAATAGCCCGGCCACCTTCCAAATGACGATGAATGACATCTTCCGAGACCTCATCATGGAAGGGGTAGTCTGTGTGTACTTAGATGACATCCTCATCTTCTCTAAGACAATCGCTGAGCACAGGGTTGTAGTCAGAAGAGTAATGGAGAGACTCCGAGAGCATGGGCTCTGTCTCCGACCCGAGAAGTGCGAGTTCGAGCGTACATCCATCGAGTACCTCAGACTCATCATCTCTGAGGGACATGCCGAGATGGATCCGGTTAAGGTCGAGGGAGTTACAGAATGGCCAACTCCAAAGAACCGAAAGGAAGTGCAAGCCTTTCTCGGGTTTGCAAACTTCTACCGAAGATTCATCAAGGACTTCTCATACCATGCCTGAGCTCTCTTTGACCTGACCAAGACAGGAGATACCTGGAAGTGGGGCGAACCCGAGGACGCAGCCTTTCACAAGCTCAAGGAACTTGTCACCTCAGCTCCAGTCCTGGCATTCCCAGATGACACTCGGATGTACTGAGTGGAGGCCGACTCTTCTGACTTCGCAACAGGAGCAGTCATCTCTCAACAATCCGAGGATGACAAATGGCACCCCATAGCCTTCCTATCCAAAAGCCTCAGCCTGGTGGAACGGAACTATGAGATTCATGACAAAGAGATGCTGGCCATAATCTGAGCCCTAGAGGAATGGAGGCATCTTCTAGAAGGAGCCCAACTCAAATTCAAGATCTGGACAGATCATAAGAATTTAGAGTACTTCCAAACTTCAAAGAAGCTTAACCAAAGACAAGCTCGATGGTTGTTGTACCTATCCCGTTTTGATTTCACACTCCACCACAGGCCTGGCTGAACAATGGGGAAAACTGATGCCTTGTCCCAAAGGCCCGACCACGGGTCCGGAGCGAGTGACAATGAAGACCAAACCTTACTCCGACCTGAGCTCTTCGCCATTTGGGCCCTCGAAGGACTCGCTGCTGTAGGTGAGGAATGAGACATACTTTGGGGTATCCGAAGGATGACCCGAGATGGGGAGAAGGAGGAGTCAGTGACCAAGGCGGTCTTGGAGCTTCGGAAGGGACACTCACGCACTGTGAGGGCCTCTGAGTGGTCCGAGCGAGATGGTCTACTGCTGTTTCGGGGGAAAGCCTATGTACCAAACAACCCCGAACTTCGGCGGCGTATCGTATTCCAACATCATGACACCCGAGTAGCTGGGCATGCAGGGAGGTGGAAGACATTAGAGCTTGTGTCTTGGAACTACTGGTGGCCACAGATGTCCAGGTACATTGGACAGTATGTGAAGACCTGCGACCTATGCCTTCGCACTAAGACACAAAGGAGTGCACCAATGGGCAAACTCCAGCCACTACCGATCCCTGAGCACCGATGGGACACAATTAGCGTCGATTTCATTGTCGAACTCCCGGAGGCCCGAGGGTTCGATGCGGTCATGAATGTAGTGGACTCGGTAAGCAAACGAGCCCATTTCCTTCCAACCCACACTACAGTCACAGCATTAGGAGCTGCTTGGCTCTATCTCATGCATGTCTGGAAGCTGCATGGACTGCCAAGGCAGATTGTCTCTGACCGAGGTCCCCAATTCATCTCGGAGTTCACGCAAGAACTGTACCGACTACTCGTTATCAAACTCGCAGCCACTACAGCTTATCACCCACAGGCCGACAGGCAGACCGAACGCATTAACCAAGAATTAGAGCAGTACCTTCGGATCTTTGTGGATGAACGCCAAGATGATTGGGACGAGCTCCTCCCTCTTGCAGAGTTTCAATATAACAACCATGTACACTCTGCGACCCAGGAGACACCCTTCATGCTGGACACAGGCCGACATCCGCGCATGGTATTCAAACCGAGACAGCCCAAATCCCACATAGAGACAGTGAACAAGTTCAAAGACCGAATGGAGAAGTCATTAGAAGAGGCCAAATCAGCGTTAGCCAAAGCAAAGGATGACATGGCTCGGTACTACAACCAACGCCGAACCCCAGCTCCAGAATACAAGGTGGGTGACCAAGTCATCCTAGATGCTTCTGTTATTTTATTATTTCATTTTCTCTTATCGCGCGGCTCTACATTACGTAATCTACTGATGCATCAGTAGCGCCGCATAGAATAAAACAATAAAAATTCATAAAAACACACACTAATGAGAATCCAAGGCCTCAGGCCTTAGGACACAATCTGTTTACATTTCTAGGATTACTCGGCCAACGATCCCTGGCCTATGCAGGGATGAACGTGCGCATATATGCGCTTCGGACACGAACGGGCTTCAATAGCCATCGATCGAGCCCCGCGTGGCTTTGAAACACTTCCAGCAACTCTTACGACACTCCTATTTCCATTCTGGATCACCCCTATCGTCGCCGATCCATGAACGAAGCCGATCGCTTCGATTTCATTTAAACAAGTGCCCAAAGCTTCGAAATGGAGTTTCAGGATTTTCTGTTATTGTTTTTCTTGTTCTTTTGACTCAGTATAGTAGTGAAACACATGATCCACAACTCCCACCACCTCATGATCAGTTTCAGATATTTTAAACATGTTTTAGTATATTTTTTGTGCATTCCTTCCCTCATGTAGTCTGCAACCCCAGAATCGCTCCATCGCCCCAATATTATTCTTGGGAACACAAAGGACAATCACTAGCTAGCTCTCACTATAAGTACGCTTGTAAAATTCTCCAGAATCTAAGGCAGTATAACCTCCACAGTCTCAGAACAGTCTCCATATCTTTGCTTGATATCTCAACATCGCTTGCTTTATTAACGAATCGTCACTGGCCGTTCGTCATCAATTCAAGCATTCTATTGAACCCATCGTTCATCTCAAAACTGTTAAGTTACAGCTATCTCTCTATCTACAGCTCACGTCACTGTACGCGAACTTTAAGCGCTTACATTTTGCTTCCGCATCAGCGCATCCCCCGCGCTAGAATCTATATCTCGCTTAGATTATACTTTAGGCGCTTAAGAGCCGCCTTGAGCAAGTTTGAAGAAAACATCAAAAACACATCAAATAAAACAAAATAAAATAGATAAAAATTCCCATTTCATTCTTTATTAGCTTTGGATGTTCGGACGACCCAACCGTCCCTGAAGCTCATGCACCGCTACCTTGGACCATATGTCGTCCAACGAAAAGTTGGACGCAACGCGTATCGCCTCCAATTACCACGGTCAATGGCTCGACTATACCCAGTGTTCAACATTGTCAAACTCCTCCCGGCACCCGAAGACCCCATTCCTGGTCGGAAATCCAAGCCACCACCTCCACCCAAAATTGTAGATGGGGCCAAACATTACGTAGTGGAACGAATCCTCAATAGTCGGTTTCATAGAGGTCAACTACAGTTCCTGATCAAATGGGAAGGGTATGGGTATGAGGAGAACACTTGGGTTTCGGAAACGGACGTCTCAGCCCCGGACAAAATCCGAGAGTTCTACCAAACACACTCCGGAGCACCTCAGAGGGTCCACTCAATGGCATTCAACTCCATTATGGCTTGTGCTTCGAGGATGCAGCACTCTCGGAGGGGGCTGATGTCAGGGGACAACCCGTCTGTGCCAAATCCTCCACCTTCAAGGCCCTTACACAGGTGAAGCACAAGTCCGAAGCGTGGGAACCTCGGTCCGAAGCGTCGGGTCCTTGACCCGAACCTTCCAAGTACAAACCCGAAGTCTTGGGCAATGAGTCCGAAACCTCAAACCACCCGAGACCTCCACCAACCTCGGGGAAGAGCCAAGCATCTGATCCGAACCTTCGGCCCAACATCCGACCTTCGTCAGGGTCGAAGTACCTTATGGGGATAGAAGTCGGGCAGGGTTGACAGCGCATAGGAGTGCCCCTGGTTGGGCGTTAAATAGTCGTATATAGTTTTTTCACTAGTAGTGGGGATCCCTAGACTTTTCTCTTTGGATTTCCCCTCTACTAGGTGAGAGTTCCCTTACTGTACTTTCTTACACATATATATATCTCTTTGGATTTCCCCTCTACTAGGTACCTACGGGCGCTAGGAGGGTTGCCCTTACATCCGAACCCTTCATTCACCCTATCAAGAAGTTTTATATTCAAACTTCCATCCTCAGTCATCAGGATTCCTAATCACCCCATTAGAAATAGTGAAACAATCAACAATTAGGTTCGATCAGAAACTTCCTTGGAAAAGAAGCAACCTAACTATCCCCATCACTATCCCCATCTTTTTCAATGAGCTAATTTGATCAAGGTGTTTCTATTTCTATGGAAGCTTGCAATGACATCCTATATCATTTAGCTTTATGATATGAATGTTCCAGACCCTCAGGATCCCCCATCAAAGGATATGTACATGGCTATTCCTACCCAAAAAGCCATGCAATTTGGAAACATGTTTCAGGATTTATTTCTAGTTCATTAATCTTTTCTTCATTCACCATTTTCCTACCACCCTTGTTCTTTGTTTCCTATGGCCTCTAATTAGTATACATGTACCCTAGCTACTTTCCGACCCTCACGGACTCTTTCCCATTTTCTCTCCCTTCCAAACTGTTCAGTATATAGCTAGCACATTTGCATGTATATTCCCTAGTTCAATTATTGTACATCTACTTGATTGTTCTACTCCAACTTGCTAAATCATCGTAAACTACCTTGAACAACAACCTCTCATCAAGTTTATATTTGAGTGAGTACTCTAACTTCACTTATATTAGTTTAGACACACTTTGAAAGAATGTGAGACCTTTGGCTGTGATTGACATGAACTGCAAAGTTCATTCAATCTATGAGATAGAGTCCTTTCAGAATATCTATCTCTTTGGAACTATGTACCTTTTTGCAAACGTTCTGAAAGCCAGTCACTTTTACTGTAGTCTGCATTGTAGATAGAACTAGCTTTCTCCCACTCATCTAAAATATTATCTAAGACAAAATCTGAGCTTAAATCTCCATCTGAATTTTGAGGCCTGGGAAGTGGACCAAGGACCGTTTATGGGTGAATCGATGAGGTCATGTGACCTGAAAAATCCTCGGAACCCATGCCAAGCCCCATCCCTGAGCCTTCGGACCCTCGGGCCCAAAGCTCTGGTCATCTCACACTTGTTTCATATCTATTTCCATCTTGCATTTGATCTCCCTCTCCATAGCTTACAACCCTGACCTCAGTCATTCATCTCCCAATCCCTGAACCCCCCCATATAAAAGCACTAGTTCATGTACATTAAAGTCAGTTCTGATATCGACTAAAATACCCCTAATACATTTGTCTACTCTATTCTCTATACTCCCTTCGATAAGGTCATGCCCAAACCTCAGGTGACCTTGGGCCTTATCTGAAATACTGAGACAGGACTCTGAGCTAGCACAGCACATACGCTGAAGCCAAATCCTATTGGACTTGACTGCCAAGCCTTGGCCCACCTCAGCACTTGACCCCCAAACCTCTGTTGACTCTAACTTGAGTCCCAACCCCCCTTCTGCTCCCATTCTGATCAGTTCTTAACAAATATATTCTTTGTGAAAAATTGAAAGTGTTAGGATTTGCCTTGGAATTACCAAAAAAAAATATTCTTTTTAGATATTTTGACCTTAAAATTGCCACTAGTCACTCATTTTGTGTTGTTTTTTTCTAAAGTCTCTGTAACAAGTCTTAGCAAATAATGTACTAAACATATCCTAGGAGCTAAATTTGTATTTTATCCCTCTCCTAATAACTAGTAGCAATTTGAAAAAAAATAAGCTTCATGCTTATGTAAGGGGTGCCAGTTCCTGGTGACCTCTACCTTAGAACAAAGAGAAGGTCAGTGAAAAGAACAAAAAGAATGCTCCAAATAATATTCCTCAACTTGTCCACTGTCTCCTGAGAAAGTTAGATATAGGATGAGTCACTGTGTCATTCAGGAGGATTGACAAATCAAGGACAACACAGACTCTGAAGACTATTCATTAACCTTTCCATGAATGGTTGACAAGTTAGATGGAAAATGTGGTTGTCACAATTATGATTTGTCCCATTACCTTAGCTCTCTGATGTAAGACATGTGTTAACAAAGTGACCTTAGTGTCAAGTCAAACACTAAGGGGAGCCGGTTGTGCTACTGTACTAATATATATAAGGTGTGACCCCTTTGCCCAGAGTCCGCATCACATCCTGATGCTGTGACTATGCGTGACACAACAGGGGTATGACAAGAAAGGGGAACGCGAGTGTATGGGCTGGGGATGGAGTAGAATGAAAATGGAAAACTAACAACGTGAAGCCACACTGGGATGACAACTGTGTTGCAAACAGGCACTGCTGAGATGAGAGGTGGTAGAAAGTTCTATGATATTAAGACTGAGAATAGTAAGCATGGCACAAAACCAAGTGCCTAGCAAGTGGATTGAAACTCAGAAAATAGACTAATAAATCTCCAACTAGAGAGCAATGCTCTCTTACAATGGACTCTTTCCTATTCACTCTCTCTTCCAAACCATTTGTGTAAGGGCAACCCTCCTAGCGCCCGTAGGTACCTAGTAGAGGGGAAATCCAAAGATATATATATGTATAAGAAAATACAGTGAAGGAACTCTCACCTAGTAGAGGGGAAATCCAAAGAGAAAAGTCTAGGGATCCCCGCTACTAATAAAAAAACTATATACAACTACCTAACGCCCAACCAGGGGCACTCCTACGCGCTGTCAACCCTGCCCGACTTCTATCCCCATAAGGCATTTCGACCCTGACGAAGGTCGGATGTTGGGCCAAAGGTTCGGATCAAATGTTCGAGTTCTACCCCGAGGTTGGTCGAGGTCTCGGGTGGTCCGAGGTTTCGGACTAGAGGCCCGAGACTTTGGGTTCGTGCTTGGAGGCCTCGGGTCAATGACCCGAGGTTTCGGACCGAGGTTCTCGCGCCTCAGACTTGTGCTTTGCATGTGTAGGGGCCTTGGAGATGGAGGGTTTGGAGAAAACAGGTTGTCCCCTGACATTAGCCCCCTCCGAGAGTGCTGCGTCCTCAAAGCACGAGCTATAATGGTGTCGAAGGCTGTCGAGTGAACCCTCCGGGGTGCTCCGGAGTGTGCTTGATAGAACTCTCGGATTTTGTCCGGGGCCGAGACGTCTGCTTCCAAAACCCAAGTGTTCTCCTCATACCCATACCCTTCCCATTTGATCAGAAATTGTAGTTGGCCTCTGTGGAACCGACTGTCCAGGATCCGTTCCACTGTGTAGTGCTCGGCCCCATCTACAATTTTGGGTGGGGGTGGTGGCTTGGACTTCCAACCAGGAATGGGGTCTTCGGGCGCCGGAAGGAGTTTGACAACATTGAACACTGGGTGTAATCGAGCCATTGATCGTGGTAATTGGAGGCGATACGCATTGCGTCCAACCCTCCGTTGGACGACATATGGCCCGAGGTAGCGGTGTGCAAGTTTCGGGGACGGTCGGGTCGTCCAAATGTCCGAAGCGTCCAGAAACACCCGGTCGCCCACCTTGTATTCTGGAGCCGGGGTTCGGCGTTGGTTGTAGTACTGAGCCATGTCATCCTTTGCCTTGGCTAACGCCGACTTAGCTTCCTCTAACGATTTCTCCATTTGGTCTTTGAATTCGTTCACCGTCTCCATGTGGGATTCGGGCTGTCTCGGTTCAAATCCCATCTGGGGATGTCGGCCTGTGTCCAACATGAAAGGTGTCTCTTGGGTCGCAGAGTGTACATGGTTGTTGTATTGAAACTCTGCGAGCGGGAGGAGCTCGTCCCAATCATCTTGGCGTTCGTCAATGAAGATCCGAAGGTACTGCTCCAATTCCTGGTTGACACATTCGATCTGCCCATCAGCCTGTGGGTGGTAAGCTGTAGTGGCCGTGAGTTTGATACCGAGTAGTCGGTAAAGCTCTCGCGTGAACTCCGAGACGAATTGCGGGCCTCGGTCAGAGACGATCTGTCTCGGTAGTCCATGCAGCTTCCAGACATGCATGAGATAGAGTCGAGCGGCTCCTAATGCTGTGACCGTAGTGTTGGTCGGAAGGAAATGGGCTCGTTTGCTCACCGAGTCTACCACATTCATGACCGCGTCGAACCCTCGGGACTCCGGGAGTTCGACGATGAAGTCAACACTGATCGTGTCCCATCTGTGCTCAGGGATCGGTAGTGGCTGTAGCTCGCCCATTGGTGCACTCCTTTGTGGTTTGGTGCGAAGGCATAGATCACAGGTCTTCACATACTGTCCAATGTACCTGGACATCTGTGGCCACCAGTAGTTTCGAGACACAAGTTCTAATGTCTTCCACCTCCCTGCGTGCCCAGCTACTCGGGTGTCGTGGTGTTGGAACACAATACGTTGCCGAAGCTCGGGGTCGTTTGGTACGTAGGCTTTCCCACGAAACAGTAGCAGGCCGTCTTGTTCAGACCACTCCGAGGCTCTCACTGTGCGTGAGTGTCCTTTCCGGAGCTCCGAAATAGCCTTGGTCACCGACTCCTCCTTGTCCCCATCTCGGGACATCCGAAGGATGTCCCGAAGAATGTCTCGTTCTTCACCTATAGCTGCAAGTCCTTCGAGGGCCCGAATGGCAAAAAGCTCGGGTCGGAGTAATGTTCGGTCCTCGTTGTCATTCACTCCAGATCCGTGGTCGGGCCTTCGGGACAAGGCATCGGTTTTGCCCATAGTTCGGCCAGGCCTATGGTGGAGCGTGAAGTCAAAATGAGATAGGTATAGCGACCATCGGGCTTGTCTTCAGTTGAGCTTCTTTGAGGTTCGGAAGTACTCTAAATTCTTATGATCTGTCCAGATCTCAAATTTGAGTTGTGCTCCTTCCAGGAGGTGCCGCCATTCCTCTAAGGCTCGGATTATGGCCAACATCTCTTTGTCATGAATCTCATAGTTCCGCTCCACTGGACTAAGACTTTTGGATAGAAAGGCTATGGGGTGCCACCTGTCACCCTCGGATTGTTGAGAGATGACCGCTCCTGTTGCGAAGTCTGAAGAATCAGCCTCCACTCGGTACATCCGGGTGTCATCTGGGAACACCAGGACCGGAGCCAAGGTGACGAGTTCCTTGAGTTTGCGAAAGGCCGTGTCCTCGGGTTCGTCCCACTTCCAGGTATCCCCCTTCTTTGTCAGATCAAAGAGGGCTCGGGCGTGGTGTGAGAAATCCTTGATGAACCTTCGGTAGAAATTCGCAAATCCAAGGAAGGCCTGTACCTCCTTTCGGGTCTTCGGAGTTGGCCAATCTGTAACTCCCTTAACCTTAACTGGATCCATCTCGGCATGTCCTTTGGAGATGATGAGTCCGAGGTATTCGATGGACGTACATTCAAACTCGCACTTCTTGGGTCGGAGACAGAGCCCATGCTCTCGGAGTCTCTCCATCACTCTTCGGACTACCATCCTGTGCTCGGAGATAGTCTTGGAGAAGATGAGAATGTCATCCAAGTACACACAAACTACCCCTTCCATGATGAGGTCTCGGAAGATGTCATTCATCATTGTTTGGAAGGTGGCCGGGCTATTGGTCAGTCCAAAGAACATCACCCGAGGTTCGAACAGGCCTCGGTTGGTTTGGAAGGCCGCCTTCCACTCGTCCCCTTCTCAGATCTGGACATTATTATACCCCCACCGAACATCAAGTTTGGTGAAGTACTTGGCGCCTCGGAGTTGGTTGATAAGCTTGGGGATGAGAGGGATCGGGTATCGGTTTTTGACTGTCATAGCGTTTAGGGCTCGGTAGTCCTGTACAAGCCTGAGTGTTCCATCCTTCTTTTTGATAAAGAAGACCGGCGAGGCCATCGGAGATTTCGACGGTCGGATCTTGCCCGAGCGAAGGTTCTCTTTCAGGAATTCGTCCAGTTGCATCTGTTTGTTTGGAGATAGGGGGTACACCTTACAATTAGAGGGCTTTGCACCCGGCTCTAGCTCAATGGCATGGTCCCAGATCCGTTGCCCTGGCAGGGTGTCAAAGGAGTCCTTGGAAAAGACATCTTCGAAGTCTCGGAGGTACTCGGGGATTTCGGATGAGGCCTGATGGTGTTTGTGATGAGCCTCGGCTAACCTCTGAGATGTAGTTTGAGTAGCTCGGATCTCATGAAGGGCTGGGTCAAGTGGAACACAGAGCAGTCGGTCACCTTGTGAGAGCCGATCATCTGGCCCTAACTCGGGAGTGAGGTCCGAAACTTCGGACTCGGAGTCCGAGACCTCGGTCCAGTGGTCCGAGACTTCGGCCTTGGCACCCGAGTCTTCGGACTCTTCGACGGTGAAGTCAGGCATCGGTCCCGCTTGGCAAGCTCGGATCCTGCGTTCTGCTCTCCAGGCTTCTTTTTGTTCCTTCTTAACTTCAGTCTGGCACATGTGGCACTTGTCTGGGCATCGGCTCATGGAAATCTTTCGAGTCTGCCAGTTAATCTCCGGGTTATGCTCGGCCAGCCAAGTGTATCCGAGCAGCAGGTCTTGCCTCCCGAGATTGGTGACTGCAAACGACGTTCGTTCCGAGTGACCCTCTACTCGGAGGATTGCATCTACTATCTCTGTTATAGCACCGGCATCGTTGGGGGACCCATCCACATTATATACTGGAATGGGGCGTTGGAGTGTCCGAGTTGTGATTCGGTTACGCTCCACATAGCTTCGCCTTATGAACAGCCCAGTCGCTCCGCTGTCTATGAGTGCCGGAGCCGACATTACTTCACCCATGTCGGTGGTCTGAATCTCCACTTTGACCGAGAGGGATTTTGGGTTGGCGGTGGAGGTGACGACATACTTCTTAGGGAGTCGCCTCTCCCACCATTGGCGAGGAGGGGGGAGGGTTTCTTTGGGTACGGCTGCGACAGATTCTTTTGTCTGTGAGGTGGGGGAGTTTACTTCACCCTCAATTTCAAGACAGGAGAATCTATTATGTACAGGCAGTGGGGGCGTACTATTCACCCACTGTGGCCTCCAAAATCCTCTGAGGGATCTGCCTCCGGGTTCTCCTCGGGTCTCGGTTCAGTCTCAGGATCCGTGGTCTCAGTTACGTCTGCCAGCGCGAACAACTCTGGTAGGAGCTCCAGCTTCTCTTCCGTTGTCATGGTTCGGACATCGTAGCTTCGAGGGCAGTCTCTGGAGTAGTGACCCGTTTGACGGCATCGATAGCAGGTAACCGATGGGTCGCTTCGGTTCCTTGTCCGATCTATATCCATAGGCATCGGACCATCTTTCGATTGGGCCAAAACTACTTTCGGTGCTTCGTAGGGTGCTTTTGGGATGCTCCGAGGTTGAGTCGAGGTGTCGGGCAAATTGAAGTAAGGCCTTCCAAAACTCGAAGCAGGCTTTGGAGGTGCCATTCGGGCATTGACCTTTGCCGTACTTCGGTTGGATTCCATAAAGGCCTCGTTTGCCTCTCGGTTCCAAGCTACCCTCCGAGCTGCTTGGAACCATTTCTCGGGTTCGTCAATGTCCGGCATTCAATCTCCAAGTGTAGCTACTCGGTTCTGGATCGCAGGATTGAGGCCCTTGCGAAACTTGATCACAATGGTTTTGTTGTCCGAGTATTCGGCCATCTCGATCAATTCCAAGAATCGGTCTATGTTGTCTTCGACCGAGTCTTTCCCTTGGTACCAACTCGTGCCTTCTAGCTTTGTAAGCGCCAAGACTTGTTCATTTCTCGGACAGAAGTTTTCCTCGAAATCTTGTTCGAAGTTATTCCAATCCGAGTATTTTGCCCTTTGAGTCCTACGTTCGGTTCGCATCACTTCGTTCAAAAAACGAGCGGCTCGGCCGGTTTTGAAGAAGGAAAGGGCCCAGTGGATCCGGAGTTGGTCATTCGGAAAGTCCCCCTTGCAGATCTGAAAGTAGAGCCTGCAGGAGTTGAGGAATGCGTGGCCATTGTTTCGGTCTCCATCAAAGTCTGAAGGAAGGGCCGGTCTTAGCTGTCTTCTGTCACGATCACGATTTATGATCTGTTTCGCCTTCTGAACCACCCGAACCACTCGAACCACTCGAACATCACGTTTCCGAATCAACTCTTCAGAACCCAAATCATCGGTAGAATTGTCACACCTAAACCATCCAACACTTCGTCACCCATAACACCCTGAATCATCCTAGCAACATCACAAGGACCCAACCAAGAAATCAGATTCTATTATTAGCCTTTCCTCAGAAAAGAAGCACCTACACTATCCCCATCACTATCCCCATCTATTTCTAGGAACTCAATAGGAGGGTCGATTCTGTGCTTCTAAAAAGCTTATGGAAACAACACATACGATTCAACATGTGGACGCGTTCATTCCCGTCACTCAGGGCCGTCGTTTAAAGAGGTGAAACAAGGGTTCGATTACCCGAAACGACATACGGTTCGGAAACAGGTTTCAGGGTTTATTTCTAGTTCGTTAAACCCTTTTCCTATTCACAATTTTCATACCACTCTTGTTCTCTATTCATCATGGTCATTAACTAGCATACATGTACTTTAACTACTTTTCCGATCCTTAACGGACTACTCCCCATTCGCCCTTGCCTCCGAATGTCCCAGTATATAGGTAGCACATTCGCATGTATGTTCTTTAGTTCAATTATTGCACGTCTACTTGATTGATCTGCTTGACTTAACAATTCGTCGTGAACAATCAAAAAGAGTAACTTCATTTCGAAGTAAGTCCTATAAAACTTATCACTTTAGATTTGATTATACTTTGAAAGAATGTAATCATACTGGGTGAGATCAGCGTGAACCATACAGTTCATCCGATCCACGAGATAGAATCCCTTCGGAATATCTATCTCTTCGGAATCATGCACTTCTTCGCAAACGTTCCAAAAGCCCTTCGCTTTTTCTGTAGGATTACCTTTCATTTTCGAACACCATCCTCTTCATGTGGAAACATTTTCCAATGTTATTGCTAACAATACATTTGTCCATAACATTTATCTTTGATAATTGAATTCTGACACCTTCCTGTCGTACCAAGGTTCGGTTCCTCGGGTCTATCCCACGAGTCCATCTTCGGCCTCGGGTCAGGTTCGGGACTCATTGCAATGTTTCGTGGGTCAATTTCCAATTTGGCCAGGATTAATTTTAATGCTAGTTGAATGGCATCGGTCTTCATCCGGTTCGCTGACAACTCCTCTTCCACAGCTCGGAGGTGGTCTTCTGACGTATCCATCTCAAGTAGGGAAGGAGGGTCCATTCGGCGTTCGGAGTTGGGTGTTCCGATGATAGAGGAGGGGTAATCAGGTGCAGTACGTATGGGAGAGGTCGCGTCCTCTGAGTCGCTGTCCTCGATTCCGTAGTTACCTATTTTGGTAATTGCACTCTGACCACCGGTCCTTCTCTGGAGACTTTTCTACTGTAAGGGCAACCCTCCTAGCACCCGTAGGTACCTAGTAGAGGGGAAATCCAAAGATATATATATGTATAAGAAAATACAGTGAAGGAACTCTCACCTAGTAGAGGGGAAATCCAAAGAGAAAAGTCTAGGGATCCCCGCTACTAGTGAAGAAACTATATACAACTACCTAACGCCCAACCAGGGGCACTCCTACGCGCTGTCAACCCTGCCCAACTTCTATCCCCATAAGGCATTTCGACCCTGACGAAGGTCGGATGTCGGGCCGAAGGTTCGGATCAAATGTTCGAGTTCTACCCCGAGGTTGGTCGAGGTCTTGGGTGGTCCAAGGTTTCGGACTAGAGGCCCGAGACTTCGGGTTCATGCTTGGAGGCCTCGGGGCAATGACCCGAGGTTTCGGACCGAGGTTCTCGTGCCTCAGACTTGTGCTTTGCATGTGTAGGGGCCTTGGAGATGGAGGGTTTGAGAAAACAGGTTGTCCCCTGACAATTTGGTATATAGGTAGCACATTTGCATATATGTTCTCTAGTTCAATTATTGTATGTCTACTTGATTGTTCTACTCAAACTTGTCAACTTGTTATGAGCTACCTTGAACAATAACATCTCAACAATCACACCTTTGAGTGAGTACTCTGACTTCATTTATATTAGGTTAACACACTTCAAAAGAATGTGAGATCATTGGCTGTGGTCAACATGGACTGCAAAGTTCATTTGTCAGAATCCAAATATCAATGATAAAAGTTGTAGATGAGTGAGGTGTTAGTTATTCTGTTCGGAAATGTTCTAATGATAATAGAATGGTTTTCAAAAGTGAATAGAAATCCTACAGTAAAAGCAAATGGCTTTTGGAATGTTTGCGAACAAAGTGCATAGTTCTGAAGAGATAGAGATTCCAAAAGGATTCTATCTCGTGGATCGAATGAACTTTGCAGTTCATGTCAATCACAGCCAATGATTTCACATTCTTATGAAGTGTGTTTGAATTAATTTAAGTAGAGTTAAAGTGCTCACTAAAATGTGAAGTTGTTGTTCAAGGTGAGTTTATGATGAGTTGGCAAGTTTGAGTAGAACAATCAAGTAGACATACGATAATTGAACTAGGGAACATACATGTGAATGTGTTTAGCTATATACCGAAGGGTTTGGAAGAGAAAGTGAATGGGAATGAGTCCGTGAGGATGGGAAAATAGCTAAGGTACATGTATACTAATTAAAGGCCATAGAAAACAAAGAACAAGGATGGAAGGAAAATTGTGAATGAAGAAAAGGATAATAGACTATCACCAACTCCTGTAACATGTTTCCAAATTGCATGGCTCTTCGGGTAGGGGTAGCCATGCATAAATCTTTCGGAGAGTAAATATGAGAGTCTAGAACGTTCATATCATTAAGTCTGATGATATGGCATGTCATCGCAAGCTTTGAGCGAATATGAATAACTCAATCAATAATTTTATGATGAAAGATGGGGATAGTGATGGGGATAGTCAGGGTGGTTCTTTTCTAAAAAAAGAATATGATTGGACCTGACCAATGATTGTTTCACAAGGATTGTTTCATTAGATGGAGTGTTTGAGTCGAAGTGATAGATAAAAGAGTTGTTGGATGAAAGTGATGGGAGTGTGGGAATGTTGCTTTGGACTTTGTACGAAATGCTTTGGAAGGATTGGTTCAGAATGAGGATGATATGAATGGACTGTCCAAATTGTGATCGTGACAATTCAATCCACAAGATAGAATCCTTTTGGAATATCTATCACTTCAGAACTATGCATCTTTTCTCAAACATTCCAAAAGCCATTTGCTTTACTGTAGGACTTCTATCTACTTTCAAATATCATTCTATGATTATTAGAAACATTTCCAATTGATACTACTAACCATACATCTATCTACAACTCTTATCATTGATAATCGAATTCTGACAGTGGTCCCATTGGATTCTATGATGAAGAATAAGATGAATTTATGGAGGAGGTTATTCTGGGTATGTGTCACAATTTATCTTCAGCACTCTCCCACAACTTAGCACTCTTTGGACACACATCTTTGGAAGGATTTACTTAGAAGCTAAAGTGATTACATCTCTCCCTGGATCATCACACTGCACAACACTTCATGATTGAGCTTTCATCATCATCTTATCAACAGTTAATGATAAGCAACTCCCATCAGGATCTTTTCTGGGAAAGAAGCACCCTGACTATCCCCATCACTCTCCCCATCTTTCCAAGGAACTCAATATTTGAGCTGACTCTATATGTTGAAAGCTTGCTATGGCGTATCATATCATTTGACTCTATGATATAACTGCCCCTGATGTGCAGGGTCATCCTCCAAAGGACTTACATGATGCTGTTCTGTCAGAATCCAAATATCAGTAATAAAAGATATAGATGAATGTTGGGTTAGTGAATCTGTTCGGAAATATTCCTAATGATAATAGAATGGTTTTTAAGAGTGAATAGAAATCCTACAGTAAAAGTGAATGGCTTTCGGAATGTTTGCAAATGAAGTGCATAGTTCCGAAGAGATAAAGGTTCCGAAAGGATTCTATCTTGTAGATCGAATGAACTTTGCAGTCCATGTCGATCACAGCCAATGATCTTACATTCTTTGAAGTGGATTTAACTAATAAAAGTGGAATTGGAGTGCTTACTCAAATGTAAAGTTGTTGTTTAAGGTGAGTTGAGGACGAGTTGGCAAGTGTGAGTAGAAGAATCAAGTTGACATACAATAATTGAACTAGGGAACATACATGTGGATTGTTTAGCTATATACCGAAGGATTCGGAATAGAAGGCGAATGGGAATGAGTCTGTGAGGATCAGAAAATAGCCAAAGTACATGTATACTAATTAAAGGCCATAGAAAACAAAGAACAATGATGGAAGGAAAATTGTGAATGAAGAAAAGGGATAATAGACTATTACCAGCTCCTGAAACATGTTTCTGAATCGTATGGCTTTTTCGTGTAGAGATAGCCATGCCTAAATCTTTTGGAGAGTCATTATGAGAGTCTAGAACATTCATATCATCAAGTCTGATGATATGGCATGTCATCGCAAGCTTTGAGTGAATATGAATAACTCAATCCATAATTTTATGGTGAAAGATGGGGATAGTGATGGGGATAGTCAGGGTGGTTCTTTTCTAAAAAAAGAATATGATTGGACCTGCCCAATGATTGTTTCACAGGGATTGTTTCACTAGATGGAGTGTTTGGGTCGAAATGATAGATAAAAGAGTTGTTGGATAAAATCGATGGGAATGTGGGTATGTTGCTTCGGACTTCGGACGAAATGCTTCAGAAGGATTTGTTTGGAATGAGGACGATATGAATGTAATGTCCAAATTGTGATTGTGACATGTTCATACTTGAAGAGCCATGCAATTAGAAACATATTTCAGGTTGCTGGTCCATTAATCTTTTTCTTCATTCACAATTGTCCTACCTCCCTTGTTCTTTTATTCCAACTGCATTTTAATTAGCATACTATTTTTCAATCCTCACAGACACTTTCTCATTTGCTCTGCTCCTGATCCTTTCAATATATATACAGTCCTCCCGCATATATGTGTTGGGCACACATTTGCCATATGTCCTTGAGTCAAGCCAAATATATCTCTTATAATTTTTTTTTGCATATTTTCTACTCACAATTTTTTAGTTTGTTTTCGCATTTCTATGTATTAAAAGCCGCGCGACCCCTTTCGTTTTGCTTCCGCGTCGAGAATAGGCGAGCGCCCAGAATTTCGGTCGGAGCCGGTAGTTTGGCCACCCGACGCACACGGGCGCTTAAACGCCGGTTAGGGTATATACGCAGGTGAGACACGCTTGCGTGTTCCCCCTCCTCAGTGATTGACACCACTGAGGAGGTGAGCCTATTGTAACATTATATGTAGTTCTAGTTACTGAGAATTCTGTAGAATAATCTTTTAGGTAGTGATTCTTTAATACAGTGATTGACACCACTGAGGAGAATAATCTTTTAGTTTATTCCCTGAAGACAATCCAAGCCTACTGCGCAATTCTTGGAGTTTCTATATTATCCTATCCCATAATTCTATCAATATGTTCCCTAGTTCAATTATTGTACATCTACTTGTTTGCCTTGCTCAAACCTGTCAACTCATTGTGCACTATCTTGAACAAAAGTCTTTGGATAACCACACCTTTGAATAAGTACTCAAATATCATTTCACATTAGTCTAGACATATTTCAAAACAATGTAACATTATTGACTGTGACCAACATGGACTTGCAAAGTCTATTCAGCTCACAAGATAGAATCCATTTGGAACATCTATCTCTTCAGAATTATGCATCCTTTCACAAATGTTCCAAAGTTCAATTGCTTTACTATAGAACTTCTATTCACTTCCAAATCATTTCATGACTACCAGTAACATCTCCAATTGTTTTACTAACCATATATTCATCTGCAACTCTTATCACTCATCACTCAATTCTGACAGTATGGTCCTTTGAATTCTGCTACATATTCCTGTTGCCCTGCATGATAGTGTACCTTGTTTGTAACTCCAAGAAATATGAATAGAGAGTATTAGTTACTTATAATTATTAGAGTCTGATAAAAAAATTTACCTTTCTTATAATATAAGCATGCTAAGAGATAACTATTCCCACAATACCCTGTGACAACCACCACTTGCTTTGTCCTGCCTGTCATGCCTGTGGACCACCACAAAAATAGAAATAAAAATATCCTAGCTACTCATTAAAGTATTAGTTACTCATAATAATTAGAGTTCAATAAAAAAATTTTCTACCTTTCTTAAAATATAAGCATGCTAAGAGATAACTATTCCCACAATACCACGTGACAACAACCACCATTTGTTTTGTCCTGCCTGTCATGCCTGTGGACCATCACAAAAAAACAAATTATCCTGGCTACTCTTATTCCTTTACTCTTGAATTCCCATAACACTAAATGCCCATCAGCCCCTCTGGCAGTTTGGAATCTCTTGCTGTTGTGACAACCCTTTGAAAACAGGCTTCACACCCTCAGGTTGGTGGACAACATATCACAAATGAGTATTGTCACAATCACAATATGGACACCTCACCTATATCATGGATCCTCCGAACCACCTCTTCCGAACAGATTGTCCAAAACCCAAACCATCAACGCCCCAATTACATCATTTTCATTCAACAACCTGCTTCTTCATCAGTTTCCCTGCATCAATCTATCAATGTTTAGTGAAACACATTGTTGGTCAGGGGTAATCATAACCTTTTCCAGAAAGAACCACCCTAACTATCCCCATCACTATCCCCATCTTTTTCATTATACTCGTTAATTGAGTTGTTTCTATTCTTTGGAAGCTTGCGATGACATTCCATATTATTAGACTCTATAATATGGATGTTTCAGACCCTCAGGATCATCCTCTGAAGAATCTAGGGATGGTTATCTTTACCCAAAGAGCCATGCAATTCTGAACATGTTTCAGGATTGGTTGTTAGTTCGTTTCACCCCCTTTCTTCATGCACAATTCTCCTTCCATCCTTGTTCCTTGTTTTCTATGGCCTTTAGTTAGTATACTTAACTATTTTCCAATCCTCACGGACTCTTCCCCATTCGTTCTCTCTTCTGAACCCTTTGATATATAGCTAGCACATTCGCATGTATATTCCCTAGTTCAATTACTGTATGTCAACTTGATTTCTCTGCTCATGTTTGCCAACTCATCTTCAACTCACCTTGGACAACAACTTCATATTTGAGTAAGCACTCCAATTCTACTTTTATTAGTTAAATCCACTTCAAAGAATGTAAGATCATTGGCTGTGATCGACATGGACTGCAAAGTTCATTCAATCTACGAGATAGAATCCTTTCGGAACCTTTATCTCTTCAGAACTATGCATTTCATTCGCAAACGTTCCGAAAGCCGTTCGCTTTTACTGTAGGATTTCTATTCACTTTTGAAAACCATTCTATTATCATTAGGAACATTTCCAAACACATTTACTAACACAACATTCACCCACATCTTTTATCACTGATATTTGGATTCTGACAAGTATTTAGAAGGAATCAGTGAAGCAGAGTGTATCTGGAGGTTCCAGTAAGCACTTACTTTCAGATGGTGGTAGTCAGCTGGCTAACTTCAGATAGCTTTTCTTACAAGGAATTATGTACTTTGAGCATTGTACTGGATCTTCCAGACCCTCTCATCACCAAATATGGCAACAGGGCATCCTCCCTTGAATCCCTCTCCCTGCTTTGTGTACAACTTCAGAGCCCTGAGGATGTCTGGTCACTGTTAAGAACTGAGTCGGAGCGGAGGCAGAGTTGGGGTTGGGACTCAAAGTAGAGTCGACTGAGGTTTGGGGTCGGGTTGCCGAGGAGGGCCAAGGCTCGGTGAGCGGGTCAAGTGGGACTTGGCTTCAGCTTATGTGCTGTGCCAGCTCAGAGTCCTGTCCCATATTTCAGACGAGGCCCAAGGTCACCTGAAGTTTGGGCATGACCTTAGCAAGGGGAGCGAAGGAGCATAAGAATTAAAATAGAATGTATTTGGGTATCTTAGTTGATATCAGAACTGACTGTCATGCACATGGGTAGGTGACTTATATACGAGAAGGTTCGGGGATCGGTGTCACGACCACAATATGGACACCTTGTCTATATCATTGTCCTTCCGAACCAATCCTTCTGAACCAATCCTTCCGAATGGATCTTCCGAATCCCAAATCACCCTTGCCTCAAT
>QMFG01001413.1:0-13678 GCA_003314545.1 Ramaria sp. MG151 | reverse complement strand
CTTGGGAACACAAAGGACAATTAATAGCTAGCTCTCCCTATAAGTACGCTTGTAAAATTCTCCAGAACCTAGGCAGTATAACCTCCACAGTCTCAGAACAACCTCTATATCTTTGCTTGATATCTCAACATCGCCTGCTTTGTTAGCGAATCGTCACTGGCCGTTTGTCATCAATTCAAGCATTCTATTGAACTCATTGTTCATCTCAAAACCGTTAAGTTGCAGCTATCTGTCTATCTACAGCTCGCGTTACTGTACGCGAACTTTAAGCGCTTACATTTTGCTTCTGCATCAGCGCATCCTCCGCGCTAGAATTATATCTCGCTTAGATTATACTTTAGGCGCTTAAGAGCCGCCTCAAGCAAAGTTGAAGAAAACATCAAAAACATCACAAATAAAATAAAATAAAATAGATAAAAAATCTCCTCTTTTCTTTATTAAGTAAGAACGCTCGAAAATGTTTTTATATGAATAGAATGGTATTTGAAAGTGAATAGGAATCCTACAGTAAAAGCGAAGGGCTTTCGGAATATTTGCAAAGAGGTGCATAGTTCCAAAGAGATAGATATTCCGAAAGGATTCTATCTCGCGGATCGGATGAACCACTTAGTTCATGCCAATCACAGCCAATGAGATTACATTCTTTCGAAGTGTAATCAAACCCAATTTAATAAGTTTTATAGGACTTACTTCGAAGTGAAGTTGTTCTTCAAGATTGTTCACGACGAATTGTTAAGCCAAGTAGATCAATCAAGTAGATATGCAATAATAGAACTGGAGAGCATACATGCGAATGTGCTACTTATATACTGGAACATTCGGAGGCAAGAGCAAATGGGGAGTAGTCCGTTGGGGATCAGAAAGTAGCTAAGATACATGTACGCTAATTAATGACCATAGAAAATAGGGAACAAAGGTGGGGTGAAAATTGTGAATAAGAAAAAGATTTAACGAACTAGAAATAAGTCCTGAAACCTGTTTCCAAATCATATGTCATTTCGGATAGATGAACTCTTGTTTCACTTCCTTAAACGACAACCCTGAGTGTCGGGGATGAACACGTCAACATATTGAATTGTATGTTTTGTCACCATAAGCTTTTAGAAGCATAGAATTGACCCTGATATTGAGTTCCTAGAAATAGATGGGGATAGTGATGGGGATAGTGTAGATGCTTCTTTTCTGAGGAAAGGCTAATAACAGAACCTGATCTCTTGGTTGGGTCCTTGTGATGTTGCTAGGACGATTCAAGGTGTTAAGGGTGACGAAGTGTTGAATGGTTCATGTGTGACAAGTTTGGCGACAATTTGGGTTCTGAAGAATCGATTCGGAAGAGTGATGTTCGGGTGGTTCAGAAGTGTCAGAATCCAATTATTAAAGAGAAGTGTTATGAATGAATGCATTGTTAGCAGTAACGTTAGAAAATGTTTTCACGTAAGAAGGATGGTATTCGAAAGTGAAAGGTAATCCTACAGTTAAAAGCGAAGGGCTTTTGGAATGTTTGCGAAGAAGTGCATGATTCCGAAGAGATAGATATTCCGAAAGAATTCTATCTCGTGGATCGGATGAACCGTGTAGTTCATGCTGATCACACCCAATATGATTACATTCTTTTGAAGTATAATCAAAACTAAAGTGATAAGTTTTATAGGACTTACTTTGAAATGAAGTTGTTCTTTTTGATTGTTCACGACGAATTGTTAAGTCAAGCAGATCAATCAAGTAGACATGCAATAATTGAACTAAAGAACATACATGTGAATGTGCTACTTATATACTGGAACATTCGGAGGCAAGAGCGAATGGGGAGTAGTCCGTTGGGGATCAGAAAGTAGCTAAGATACATGTACGCTAATTAATGACCATAGAAAATAGGGAACAAAGGTGGGGTGAAAATTGTGAATAAGAAAAAGATTTAACGAACTAGGAATAAATCCTGAAACCTGTTTCCGAACCATATGTCGTTTTGGGTAGACGAACCCTTGTTTCACCTCTTTAAACGATGGCCCTGAGTGTCGGGGATGAATGCATCCACTTATTGAATCGTATGTGTTATCACCATAAGCTTTTTAGAAGCATAGAATCGACCCTGCTATTGAGTTCCTAGAAATAGATGGGGATAGTGATGGGGATAGTGTAGATGCTTCTTTTCTGAGGAAAGGCTAATAATAGAACCTGATTTCTTGGTTGGGTCCTTGTGATGTTGCTAGGATGATTCAAGGTGTTATGGGTGACGAAGTGTTGGATGGTTCATGTGTGACAAGTCTGCCAATGATTCAGGTTCCGAAGAATTGATTCAGAAACGTGATGTTCGGGTGGTTCGGGTGGTTCGGGTGGTTCAGAAGGCGGAACAGATCATAAATCATGATTGTGACAGGAAGGCGGAGTAGAACACAAATCATGATCGTGAAATTGGGCTTCAAAGGTGTAGGTGGTACAGAGGAAGATTTTTTGGATTTTGAAGATAGAGGTGGAAATTCAGAGAGTAATTCAACAGCTGGAATATTGGAAAGAGGATCTTCAGAAGTACAAGGTGATATGTTCATTGGTGGTATAGAAATGTTGGCTGAAACATTCGATCTCAGAGCATAATCTGGGGAATTTGAGATGTTTGACACAGAGGGTGAGACACTTGTAGGCAATTCCGAAGTGTTTGAATCATCAGTCGCAGCATTCAGGACGTAACCCAAGGATTGCAGAAGATGTGGTGAACCATTAACTGACAGTGGTGGTGGCATCGAGGCAGTGTGGAGTTCAGAAATGGTGTCAAAGATCAATTGAGAGCTGATCATTGTACAGGCCATGTGTGGAAGCATGGAAGCGGTGCCAGATGAAAAAGTGATGGAGAGCTTCTCCCAATCCATTCTCAGATTTGTGGTGCGAAGCCAAGGCAGTCCCAGTACCATGGGAGCTGAAGGATGTAGTTTTGTTACTAATAGCAAAAGAGATTGAGTAGATGATTTAGAAAACGTAATTGTAGTGCTTATATATTCATGAATGAAACTGCTGGTAGCAGGTTTTCCATTAAAAAGACATAGGGCAATGGGCGAAGATAACGGTATACATGGAAGTTTCAATTTTGAGATGAGGGAGCTATCGATGAAGTTGGAGGTGGCTCCAGAGTCAATGAGTGTCTGAATTGGTTCCAAATGTTTGGATAGTTTTACATTGATGATAAAGGATGTTGGAGACTGAGAGGTAAGACTGGCAAGGAAAGCAGGAGACAGAATATTGAGACTTGAAATGTTTTTGGTGCATATGGTTGCAGTGCAACCTCTCACATACACCTGTGGAGAATTGCTGATTAGTTTCCCAAATCTGAATGGTCGGAGTCTTCGGAGACTTCTTCGAGCGATGCAGACTGTGTATTAGCCATTAGGGTGAAGGTTGCACAAGCAAAGCCAGGTGTGGGCTCTTGGTATCTGCAATCCTTTGTGTGTTTGGTGGGCAATTCACCACAATAGGGGCAGAGTCCCTTCGCTTTCCTTTGCTCCTTTTCAGTGTCTGTGAGACGTCCAGAGGCATCAAGGATACCTGTGAGGTTTTTCCTTTCGGATGAGGCCAAAGAATTTGCAGCTTTTTTGCTTGTTATTTTAGAATCAGTGGATGTTGTTACAGCTGTTACATGTGAGGTAGAAGGTAGAGCCTGTCATTCACTTTGACAATCCCAATAACAGTTGTCTGTGCGAAGCGGAATTTTCTTGAGCTCTTCTAAAGTAGATGGACGTTCAAAGGTAAGAAGTTGATCTTTGAGTCGTTCTGCAAGCCCTGTGTAAAAGGCATCATAAAGGGCAGCGTCATTCCAATGAGGGTATGAAGTGTGCTCCGAAAACGATGTCATGTAGCAATTGACGTGATGATTGTCTTGCATTTTGAGTCGCTTGAGCGTGCATTCTGAGGCTTGTTCAAGATCAGCTTCACTGAAGAGGTTGTTCAGTTCCTCGACAAAGAGGCCCCAATTGTTATGAATCAGAGGTTCAATGCGTGCTGAAAGAATAGGTTGCCACAGCTCATCACAATTTCGGAAAGATAGGATGCTGCATAGGATACTTGTTGGCAATTGGTTTGGAACTTTTGGGGTTTGTTATCGAATGCCATGATGCAGCTTGCAAGGAATGGGCAAAGCTGTCGAGTATCCTTCCCTGTAAACTTGTCAGGTTTTGCTACATCCGAATCTGCATCCATTGCAATATCCTGTGGATAAGGATAAGGGTAAGGGTAAGGATAATAGGGATACCACTGATTTCCAGCTGATGGATCATGGGGTCCACCAGGGTGTTGGGGAAATTCCAAAGATCCACCAGGTGGGGGGGGGGGGGGGGGTCCGAAAGGAGGATCGAAAGGTGGAGGGCCAGGAGGGCCATTCCCCAGATAGCCTCCATTCCAGGGGACTCCAGGTGGAGGTCCAAAGGAGTGAGGAACATTTGGTGGGCTGTTGCCACCAGGCTGAGGGGTATCGATGCGAAGTTCATCCCTCAGTATAGATGAATGAGATCTAGTATGGGAACTAGGTGGATGTGAGCTGTGGTGAGATGATATGAGTTGTGCAGGCCTTCCGAAGGCTTGTGAAGTCATTGGTCAGTCTGCATCAGGGTGTGGCAATGTCATGACCCAAATTGGGCAAATAGGTTGAGGTGAATGATGTTGAGGGGACGTGGTATTGTGTCGGTGAGAGATGAAGGGATCCAAAGGTGGTGCACTTGGATATACAGAATATGGTCAATTTTGAAAGGAATCAGTACCAGGTTGATGGGGTTGAGGGAATGAAGGCATGATGAAAGGAGTATCTTCGGATTTCCGAATAGGATCCTTTGATGGATATGGTGGTTTAAAGACCATCTGTGAAGTACCACCATTTTCAAGCATTTGTCTAGAGTTTGAAGTGTTTGGGGGATTCAGGATACAGTTGAATGGGATTGTGAAGGATCTATCATGAGTTTCCAACCTAATGGTGGAAGGTGGCCTCAAGATCTGAAGAGGTGTCAAAGGCTGATGTAAACTGATTCGCATGGTTGGCGAATATTCAGAAACCTGTTGTAAAGGGGCATTTGCACGTTTGGACTGAAGTTGGCAAATGATATCATCTTGTTCTTTGAATAGTTTTACCTGCGAGTCCAATAGCACAGTGAATTGACCCAGTGCCATGTGCCAAATAGAACGTTTAATCATTTCCCTATTGATGGGTTCAGCCGGAAGTGGAGTCATTGGGGATTCATCTAGGGTGATAGATGTTATTCGCCTGGGTAGTGGTAAAGGGGTAGTGTCACGATCACAATATGGACACCTCATCTATATCCTTGTCCATCCGAACCAATCCTTCCGAAAGGATCTTCCGAATTCCGAATCATCCTTGCATCAATGCTTCACATACATTTGATCCGGTCACCCAATCCAGTTCAGGAATAACTCCATGAAGTGTTTAGTGAAACGATCAATAATCAGGTCCGATCATAATCTTTTCTGGAAAAGAAGCACCCTGACTATTCCCATCACTATCCCCATCTTTTCCAATGAACTCATTGATTGAGTTGTTTCTATTGTATGGAAGCTTGCGATGACATTCCATATCATTATGTTCTATGATATGAATGTTCTAGACCCTCAGGATAACCATCCGAAGGATATAGGGACGGTTAGTTCTACCCGAAGAGCCATGCAATTCGGAAACATGTTTCAAGAGTTATTGTGGGTCCGTTAATCTTTTACTTCATTCACAATTTTCCTACCACCCTTGTTCTTTGTTTCCTATGGCCTTTCATTAGTATACATGTACCTTGGCTACTTCCTAACCATCACGGACTCTTTCCCATTCGCTCTTTCTTCCGAATGGTTCAGTATATAGGCTAGCACATTCGCATGTACATTCCCTAGTTCAATTATCATATGTCAACTTGATTTTCTATTTACACTTGCCAAACTCGCTCCCAACTCAACTTCACCAACAACTGTATATTTTTGAGTAAGCCCTTCAATTCAACTTTTATTAGTTAAATCCACTTCAAGGAATGTAAGATCATTGGCTGTGATCGAGATGAACTGCAAAGTTCATTCGATTCACGAGATAGAATCCTTTTGGAACCTCTATCTCTTCGGAACTATGCACTTCATTCGCAGACGTTCCGAAAGTCATTCGCTTTTACTGTAGGATTTCCATTTGCTTTCCAAAACCACTCTATTACTATTAGGGATGTTTCCGAACACTTTCACTAATCCAACATTTATCCACAACATCTATTGCCATTATTTGGATTCTGACAGGTAGTTGCAGATCCTACGGAGTGAGTCCTTCGGATGATATTTTGTTCTTCCTGTAAGCTAGACATTATTTTTTTGGAAATGGATTAAATGCTTTTATCTGTAGTTGTCAGTTCAATTATACTGTCAGAATTCAATTATCAAGGGTAAAAGTCATAGATGAATGTAGTGTTAGTAGCAGTGTTCGGAAATGTTTCTATTTGTAATAGAATAGTATTTGAAAGTGAATATAAATCCTACAGTAAAAATGAATGGCTTTCAGAAGGTCTGTGAAAAGGTGCATAGTTCTGAAGAGATATATATTCTGAAAGCATTCTAGCTCGTGGATCAAATGAACTTTGCAGTCCATGTCAATCACAGCCAATGGCCTCACATTCTTTCAAAGTGTGTTTAAACTAATATAAATAAATTTAGAGTACTCACTCAAATGTGAAGTTGCTGTTCAAGGTAGTTTATGACAAGTTGGAAAGTTTGAGTAGAACAATCAAGTAGATGTACAATAATTGAACTAGGGAATATACATGTGAACTTGCTAGCTATATACTGAATGATTTGGAAGAAGGAGCGAATGGGAGAGAGTCTGTGAAGATCGGAATGTAGCTAAGTGTCACGATCATGATTTACGATCCATTCCGCCTTCTGAACCATCCGAACCATCCGAACCATCCAAACATCACGTTTCCGAATCCACTCTTCAGAACCCGATTCATCGGCAGACTTGTCACACCTACAACCCCCCAACACCTCGTCACCCATGACACCTTGAATCATCCTAGCAACATCACGAGGACCCAATCAAGAAACCAGATTCTATTATTAGCCTTTCCTCAGAAAAGAAGCACCTACACTATCCCCATCACTATCCCCATCACTATCCCCATCTATTTCTAGGAACTCAATAGAAGGGTCGATTCTATGCTTCTAAAAGCTTATGGAAACAATACATACGATTCCACATGTGGACGAGTTCATCCCCGTCACTCAGGACCATCGTTTAAAGAGGTGAAACAAGGGTTCGTTTACCCGAAACGACATACGGTTCGGAAACAGGTTTCAGGGTGTATTTCTAGTTCATTAAACCCCTTTCTCATTCACAAGTTTCATCCCACTCTTGTTCTCTATTCATTATGGTCATTAACTAGCATACATGTACTTTAGCTACTTTTCCGATCCTTAACGGACTACTCCCCATTCACCTTTGCCTCCGAACGTCCCAGTATATAAGTAGCACATTCGCATGTATGTTCTTTAGTTCAATTATTGTACGTCTACTTGATTGATCTGCTTGGCTTAACAATTCATCGTGAACAAACAAAAAGAATAACTTCATTTTGAAGTAAGTCCTATAAAACTTATCACTTTAGATTTGATTACACTTTGAAAGAATGTAATCATACTGGGTGGGATCGGCATGAACCATACGGTTCATCCGATCCACAAGATAGAATCCCCTCGGAATATCTATCTCTTCGGAATTATGCACTTCTTCACAAACATTCCGAAAGCCCTTTGCTTTTTCTGTAGGATTACCTTTCATTTTTGGACACCATCCTCTTCATGTGGAAACCTTTTCCAATGTTATTGCTAACAATACATTTGTCCATAACATTCATCTTTGATAATTGGATTCTGACACTAAGGTACATGTACACTAATGAAAGGCTGTATGAAACAGGGAGCCAGGGAGGTAGGAAAATTGTGAATAGAGAAAAAGATTAATGAACCAGAAATAAATCCTGAAACATGTTTCTGAACCACATGGCTCTTCGGGTAGAGACATCCTATTCCTATTCCTTCAAATAATGACCATGGATGTCAGGGATGAATGGGTCATTATATGAGATGATATAGCCTGTCACTATAAGCTTCAGGGACATAGAATTGACCCTGATATTGAGTTCCTTGAAAAGATGGGGATAGTGATGGGGATAGTGCAGGTGCCTCTTTTTGAGAAGAGATGTATGACTGGACCTGATTATCAATTGAATCACAATAATATCAATGGATTGATTCACAATCCCTGAATGAGGTGGGACAATGGGATGAATATATGTGAAGGGAGTTCTATCATTCAGAATTCCAAATGAACCATTCAGGCAAAACCCTTCAGAATGAATAGGGTGAGGGATAAATCATGATCATGACAATTTTCCTACCTCCCTTGTTCGTTTATTCCTATGGCCATTAATTAGTATACATGTACCTTAGCTACTTTCCAATCCTCACGGACTCATTCCTATTCACTCTTTCTTCCAAACCATTTGGTATATAGCTAGTACATTCACATGTATATTCCCTAGTTCAACTATTGTACATCTACTTGATTGCTCTACTCCAACTTGCCAAATCGTCATGAACTACCTTGAACAACAAGTTCACATTTGAGTGAGTACTCTAACTTTACTTATATTAGTTTAAACACACTTTGAAGGAATGTGAGACCCTTGGCTGTGATCAACATGGACTGCAAAGTTCATTTGATCCATGAGATAGAATCCCTTCAGAATATCTATCTCTTTGGAACTATGCACTTTTTTTCACAAACATTCTGAAAGCCATTCACTTTTACTGTAGGACTTTCATTCACTCTCGAATATGATCCAATTACTATTAGAAACATTTCCAAACAGTACTACTAACACTACATTCATATATAGCTTTTATCTTTGATAATTGAATTCTGACATCCTGAAATGACTCCAGAAACACAGGCTCTACGCGAAAGCCAACAAATGCAATGGCACTTGGAATCTGTGGAATTCCTCAGTTATATCATGAAGAAAAATGGCCTCTCCATGGCCAACAATAAAATCAAAGTAATCCAAGATTGGCCAGAACCCAGGAAGGTATGAGACATCCACTCTTTCTTGGGATTTGCCAACTTTTATCGTTGCTTCATTTTTAACTACTTGGAAATCACTGTCCCCCCAACCCAGCTCACTGTCACAATCATGATTTGTCCCTTGCTTCACCTTTCGAGCCTCCCAAACAGCTTCCTTCCAAATTGGTCATGCGGAATCCGAACCATCAGCACTTTAGTCATACATGCCATCAACATTTCATCACCCTCAAACACCATGAATCACTCTAATGATATCACAATGAACCAACCAATAGATCAGGTCCAATCATGACTTTTTCTCACAAAAGAAGCACCTGCATTATCCCCATCATTATCCCCATCCATTTCAAGGAACTCAATGTCAGGGTCAATTCTATGCCTCCAAAGTTTATGGTGACAGGAAATACTATTTAATATGTTGACTCATTCATTCCCAATATTCAGGGTTGCTGTCTGAAGGAATAGCATGAGGATTTCTCTATCTGAAGAGCCATGTGATTCGGAAACAAGTTCCAGGATTTATTTCTAGTTTGTTAAATCTTTTTTCTATTCCCAATTTTCCTCCAACCCTTGTTCTTTATTTCCTATGGTCTTTAATTAGCATACATGTACCTTAGCTACTTTCCAATCCTCACAGACTCCTTTCCATTCGCTCCTGCTTCTGAACCGTCTGCTATATAAGTAGCACATTCACATGTATGTTCCCTAGTTCAATTATTGTATGTCTACCTGATTGCTCTACTCAAACTTGCCAACTCATCATAAACTACCTTGAACAGCAACTTCACATTTGGGTGAGTACTCTAAATTTATTTATATTAGTTCAAACACACTTCGAAAGAATGTGAGACCCTTGGCTGTGATCGACATGGACTGCAAAGTTCATTTGATCCACGAGATAGAATCCTTTCAGAATATCTTATCTCTTCGGAACTATGCACCTGTTCACAAACATTCCAAAAGCCATTCGCTTTTACTATAGGATTTATATTCACTTTCGAATATCATTCTATTAGTATTGGAAACATTTACAAGCATTACTACTAACACTACATTCATCTATAACATCTATTCTTGATAATTGAATTCTGTTAAGAACTGAGTTGTAGCAGAGGCAGAGTTAGGTTTGGGACTCAAAGTAGAGTTGACCGAGGTTTGGGGTCGGGTTGCTGAGGAGGGCCGAGGCTCAGCAAGCGGGTCGAGTAGGACTTGGCTTCAGCTTATGTGCTGCGCCAGCTCAGAGTCCTGTCCCATATTTCGGACGAGGCCCAAGGTCACCCAAAGTTTGTGTGTGACCTTAGCGAGGGGAATGAAGGAGCGTAAGGATTAAAATAAGATGTATTGGGGTATCTTGGTCGATATCAGAACTGATTGTCATGTACATGGATAAGCAACTTATATACAAGAAGGTTCAGGGATCGGTGACCGAATGACCGAGGTCAGGGTCGTAAGCTACGAAGGGAAGAGATCAAACATGAGGTATGAATAGGTGAAACGTGATGGTCGGGGGTTCAGGCCCGGAGGCCCGAGGTCTCGGGGATCAGTCGGGGATGGGCTCTGACAAATTCTGACACTCACCCAGAAGGGTACAACATGGAACTTCACTGAAGAGTGTTGCTCTGCATTCAACCTCCTTAAAAGGGCCTTCACCTGCGTGCTGATCCTGACACACTGGATCCCAGATAGACCAATAATTGTGGAAACCAATGCATCCGACTACGCACTCACTGCCATACTCTCAACATTCACTGAAGACAGCAAACTGCACCTGATCGCATTCCACTCACATACTTTCACTGGCCTGGAACTCAACTACGACATCCATGATAAGGAACTCATGGCCATCTTCAAAGCATTCAAGTGTTGGTGGCATTACCTAGAGGGCTCAGGGACACCCATCCATGTCATCACTGATCACAAGAATCTAGAATACTTTGCAACTATGAAACTACTCACCCAGCAACAAGCCAGATGGTCTGAATACCTCTCGCAGTTCAACCTTATCATATGTTTCCATCCCAGAAAACTCAGAACCAAGCTGGACGCTTTAACTAGATGGTGGGATGTCTACCCCAAAGAGGAAGGTAGTGATTATAGTACCATCAATCCGCAGAACCTGAGACCTATATTCACTAACCAACAACTCTCCAAGTCCCTCAGGGCTAGCACGCTCCTTGCCCCAGCCCTCCAAGCAAGCATCCTCATGGACTCAGAGCAGCTCCACTCTGATGTCCAAACGAACCTGGCTTCTGACCTGACAGCAAAAAAAACATCTCAGCAATGCATCCAACCCTCACTGGATGCATTCTGACAACAGACTCCTACACCTCGACAGCCACATCTACATTCTGGATGCAGCCAACTTATGACTTTGAGTTCTGCAATACAAGCACAACCACCTGCTCTCTGGCCACTTTGGCCAAAACAAGACTCTGGAACTCATCCGGCAAAGACTATACTTGGCCCAGCCTATGATCCTCAGTCACTGAACTCTGCAAAACCTGCACCACATGTATGTGATCTAAGTCCCAACAACATTGCCCATATGGCCTCCTGAAACAACTCCCAATTCCCAAGAGGCTCTAGAATTCCATCTCGATGGACTTCATTGAACAACTGCTGAAATCCTCCAGATATACCACAATTCTGGTAATTGTTGATAGGTTCACAAAACTAGCTATCTTTGTTCCAACAGACAACTGTCACGATCACAATCTAGGCCATTACATTGTTCTCCTCCGAACCACAATCCCCGGATGCTTCCGAAAACCTCCTTTGAAAATCCAAAACAATCCTTCCTCTATTCTTCACATATATTCAATCTGGTCACCCAATCCAATTCATCAATCACTCCAGTTGATGTTTAGTGAAACAATTACTGATCAGGTCCAATCATGATCTTTTTTTAGAAAGAACCACCCTGACTATCCCCATCTTCCACAATGAACTTATTGATTGAGTCATTCATATTCAATCAATGCTTGCATTGACATCTCATATTGTTAGACTCTATGATATGAATGTTCTAGACCCTCAGGATCACTCTCCAAAGGATTTAGGGACGGTTAGTTTTACCCAAAGAGCCATGTGATTCGGAAACATGTTCCAAGAGCGATTGTTGGTCCGTTAATCATTGTCTTCATTCACAATTTTTCTACTTCCCTTGTTCTTTGTTTTCCATGGTCTTTAATTAGCATACATGTGCCTTAGCTACTTCCTGACCCTCACAGACTCTTTCCCATTCGCTCTCCCTTCCAAATGGTTCAGTATATAACTAGCACATTCATATGTATATTCCCTAGTTCAATTATTGTACGTCTACTTGATTGTTCTACTCCAACTTGCCAAATTATCGTAAACTACCTTGAACAACAACTTCACATTTAAGTGAGTACTCCTACTTCATTTATATTAGTCTAGACACATTTTGAAAGAATGTAAGACCACTGGCTGTGATTGACATGAACTGCAAAGTTCATTCAATCCACAAGATAGAATCCCTTCAGAATCTCTATCTCTGGAACTATGCATTTGTTCGCAGACATTCCAAAAACCATTTACTTTTACTGTAGGATTTCTATTCATTTTCGAATACCATTCTATTACCATTAGAAACATTTCCAAACATTAATACTAACATGACATTCATCCACAACTTTTATCACTGATATTTGAATTCTGACAACAACACCATTACCTCCGCCAATCTCATGAGGCTATTCGTTCTGCACATCTTCTCAAAACACAGTGTACCATCACATGTTACCTCCAACCAAGGATCCAAATTTGTGTCCCACTTCTTCCAGTCTCTCAGAAAAGCCCTTGACATGACACTCCATTTCACATCCAGGTATCACCCAGAAGGAGATGGTCAGACAGAACATACTAACCAAACCTTGGAACAGTATCTCAGAAGCTACATCAATTACCAACAGAACAACTGGTCCAAACTCCTCCCACTTGTGGAATTTGCATACAACAACACTCTGAATGCCACTACCATCATCTTGCCCTTCTTTGCCAACAAGGGATACCACCTGAGCCTCACTGTCCATCCAGAAAGAGACCTAGCCTCCTCTCGAGCCCAGACCCTGGGGGTTGACCCAGACCAACTCCACCAGGAACTCAAGGAGCAGATCAAACACGTGTCACGATCATGGTTTACGATCCGTTCCGCCTTCCAAACCATCCAAACATCACGTTTCCAAAACCACTCTTCGGAACCCGATTCATCGGTAGACTTGTCACACCTACAACCCCCCAACACCTCGTCACCCATGACACCTTGAATCATCCTAGCAACATCACAAGGACCCAATCAAGAAACCAGATTCTATTATTAGCCTTTCCTCAGAAAAGAAGCACCTACACTATCCCCATCACTATCCCCATCTATTTCTAGGAACTCAATAGAAGGGTCGATTCTATGCTTCTAAAAAGCTTATGGAAACAATGCATATGATTCCACATGTGGACGAGTTCATCCCCGTCACTCAGGACCGTCGTTTAAAGAGGTGAAACAAGGGTTCGTTTACCCGAAACAACATACGGTTCGGAAACAGGTTTCAGGGTGTATTTCTA
>QMFG01001407.1:29052-44515 GCA_003314545.1 Ramaria sp. MG151 | reverse complement strand
CCACCACCCCCACCCGAAATTGTAGATGGGGCCGAGCACTACACAGTGGAACAGATCCTTGACAGTCGGTTCCACAGAGGCCAACTACAGTTCCTGATCAAATGGGAAGGGTATGGGTATGAGGAGAACACCTGGGTTTCGGAAACAGATGTCTCGGCCCCGGACAAAATCCGAGAGTTCTATCAAGCGCACTCCGGAGCACCTCGGAGGGTTCGCTCGGCAGCATTCGACACCATTATAGCACGTGCTTCGAGGACGCAGCACTCTCGGAGGGGGCTGATGTCAGGGGACAACCTATTTTCACCCGGTCCTCCATCTACAAGGCCCCTACACATGCGAAACACAAGTCCGAGGCGCGGGAACCTTGGTCCGAAGCCTCGGGTCCTTGACCCGAAGCTTCCAAGCACGAACCCGAAGTCTCGGGCCTCTAGTCCGAAGCCTCGGACCCCCGAGACCTCAGCCAACCTCGAGGTGGAACTCGAATAGTCGATCCGAACCTTCGGTCCGACATCCGACCTTCGTCAGGGTCGAAGTGCCTTATGGGGATAGAAGTCGGGCAGGGTTGACAGCGCGTAGGAGCGCCCCTGGTTGGGCGTTAAGTAGTCGTATATAGTTTTTTCACTAGTAGCGGGGATCCCTAGACTTTTCTCTTTGGATTTCCCCTCTACTAGGTGAGAGTTCCTTCGCTGTATATTCTTATACATATATATATTTCTTTGGATTTCCCCTCTACTAGGTACCTACGGGCGCTAGGAGGGTTGCCCTTACACCACCCTTGTTCTTTGTTTCCTATGGCCTTTAATTAGTATACATGTACCTTGGCCACTTTCTAACCATCACAGACTCATTCCCATTCGCTCTTTCTTCCGAATGGTTCAATATATAGCTAGCACATTCGCATGTACAATCCCTAGTTCAATTATCGTATGTCAACTTGATTCTTCTAATCACACTTGTCAACTCATCTCCAACTCACCTTCAACAACAACTTCATATTTTTTGAGTAAGCACTCCACTTCTACCTTTATTAGTTAAATCCACTTCAAGAAATATAAGATCATTGGCTGTGATCAACATGAACTGCAAAGTTCATTTGATCCATGAGATAGAATCCTTTCGGAATCTCTGTCTCTTCGGAACTATGCACTTCATTCACAGATGTTCCGAAAGCCGTTTGCTTTTACTGTAGGATTTTTATTCAATTTCCAAAACCCTCCTGTTACCATTAGGAACATTTCCAAATTCTTTTACTAACACAACATTCATCCACAACATCTATCGCTATTATTTGGATTCTGACAGGTTGCCCTTACAGTACATTGTTGGTGGTCATGTAGGCACCACTTGTATCTACCTGGCTTGTCTTTGCGCTATACATCCACCATCTGTGTCTGTGTCTGTGTCTGAGGCTTTCTGAGTCTCCACTCTTTTCTCTATATCATCCAACACCTGGAGCTCAATCCTGGACTTGAACCTAGCACTGACAACAATTAAAAAATTCTTACTCCTCATTCTTAAATCTGGCATGACTTCCCTTGTCTCCATATCTGTCACATAAGCTATCACAGCTTCAGTTGCTATGCTACAGAGCAGACTAAATATATCTGTATTGCATTGCACTAAGTGGGTGAGGACAGGTGTGAATGTGTTTACCCATGCCTCTCCTTTCCTCACATTTACATGTGCTGTTGTTTCACATCTGGCAACAACAAAAAAAGAAGCAAAAGAAGCAAAAGAAGGTAACAAACACCTTGAGCTAGCAAGGTCTCATGCTAAAACATGAATCTGACACCTAACTACCTACATCTCCACTGGTCATCCTGGCAATAATTCCAATGGATGAGAGGTTTCTTCTACCGGCGCCCATGCATCTCAACTGCCAACAACTACCGTTGATTCAACTGCATTTCACGGATGTCTTATTTCTTTTAAAACAGATTTTTTGTATTTGGTTCTATTGTTATATAATATCTTAGCAGGGCACCATGAATAAGGATACATCTCTCATTCTCGACAGATTAAACTACATCAAGGGCTTCCAATACCAACTCTACTGTGCCGCGAAAGAGGCTGGTGTCCGTGTCTGCACCGTCAGTGCTAGTCTCCCAACTTGACTGGCTTATGCTGCGGATAGATTTTCGTTGTGGCAACCCCAGACAATTGCAGAAAATGTAATCGAGAACAGGGGGGGAACCAAGCTTATGCATCCGAAACGTGAGGTTTTATGATACCCAAGTCATCCGGCATACTAATCCAGGAATTCACCTCTCTTTGCCGTCCCCTGAGACAAAGGAGATATCCCTGCTGAAAAGATTTGGCAGACTATTACCAAGAGTGACCTCAAGTGTATCACCCTCTCACTACCAACCGCTCGCCTCCAGTTGCAGTTACCACTCAAGCGAGCCCTTGTCGTACGAAAGCAATAACCCTAGGTGCCACGGAGGAGGGCTCAGTAGACTTTTCAGAGGAAACATTGGTGATAAATTTGTAAATATCTGCAACAAGATTTACGACAGTGAACATCCCTTAACTCATAATAGAGTGCGAGATTCCTGTCCAGTAGATGATAGCCAGCGTATTATTACATTGAAAACTGTGATCAAGATCATCATAAGTGAACCATCGAGAAACTGTGCTTCAACGGTCCTGGATGTTGTTCAAGATACGCAAGATGCTTAGGACTGTTATAGATATTCAAATTAGCGTTGAAAATTACTCATGTCAAGTGGCACATACAAAGGTTGAGGAAGCTAGACAGTTTCATTGAACAGTTAGTGCTACACCACTAATACAAGTTTTTCACTTACTCAAGGTACAAGCTTATGGAAGCAATGATGGACTCATCCGGAGATAGTCGTTTGTTTATGTTGTAGGTCTACATGAAGGGTTAAGGAGGGCTGGAAATTCAAGTGTACCATACTCACGTCGAACACAATATAGCCACTGAACAGTAGGGCACCTCCAATCCCATAGACAAGGTCCCAAGTCTTGCTGAAGGGAAAGAACATCCCGACGATGCCAGTCATTAGTAGGGCTATAACTCCTGCGAACAGGAAGGGTCCCATCCCGGAGAAGTCCCACTGAAAGTAAATGAACAACTGAAAGTGCCGGGGTAACACGACACTTACTTTGGATTGGAAGGTAAAAAGAGTAAGTCCGAAGAAGATTCCCAAAGTGATCAACCTGTCAGGGTATTGGTGAATTACAAGGCAAGAAGAGCAATGTCGCTTACAAGGCTTGGAGAACAACCGTGGTGTCATAGAACGCGATGGCTACACCAATGGTAAGGGCTTCCAAAACGGTGAAAGAGGAAAGGAGAATTAGGTTCAGTGGGTGGCTATGCCTCTTCCAATAAAGAAGCCCAAGGTTTACAATAGTCGCTATGATCGCGACGATGAAAGACCATGAACTACATGATATCATAAGTTGGATAGCGAAGCTCGCGTAAACCACCTACTGTGTCTGGACCCAAAGGATGGAAGATGTGCTTTGAGAGAGGGTGCCTCCAACGATACAAGTAGCCAACTTCAATCGATGAGAAAATTGGACAGTAATAATCATAACTAAATTGCTCACAATCTGACAGACTGAGGATATGTTAGGATAGACTCGAATATGAATCGAGAGAACAAGCCTTACAAAGGATGGTGTACACTTTTCTCACAAAGGCAGCGCGAATCTCAGGAGCACTTTCGGAAACAGAGACGCCATACTGTAGAACAGATAAAGACCTAGCACTTGGGATACTCAATTCCATCTGACCTTGAAATCATCTGGCAAGTCACCACTATCAGGCAAGTTTCAGCTACAAGCTTTTGTCCTAATTGTGGCATACTCACTCCTCCGGTTGGTTATATATTCCCCCAGTGCTTGGTCCAGCATGATTTGGAAGGAGAGGTTCAGAAGAAGGGTCTTGGTACTGAGGAGGTGCAGTAGGCATTGATGGTAACAGTGGTAGTGGCGTGAGTTCGTAGTCCTGGGCGTTACGAAGTTTGATTACTCAGCAACTTGTCGTTTAGGCGCCCAATTGTTCCTCCTCGTCGAATTTGACGATTTCAAGGCTTTCCTCAAGATGTGAGTAGTGTTCCACTTCTTTTGCTCGTTATCATTCCTCGGGCCATCATGCTGCTCCTGTAGTGGACAGTCGTTGGATTAGTATATGTTGCTAGTCGATGGATGACGGGCTGTCCGGATGGATGTACCGAGGGCAATTGTAGATTAACATTTCCAACGTATTTGAGCTAACCTGTCCTTTGTGTAACAGCAACCCTTTCGAATTATTTCAATGGCAGAACCTGGTCGAGGACGAGGAGGATTTGGTCGTGGCCGTGGTGATCGAGGCCGTGGGCGTCGCGGTCCCCGCCGCGGCGGCCGTAAAGATGAAGAGAAGGAATGGTAGGCACATTGTACTTCATGACCCATCACTGCCAACTAACTGCTATCAGGGTTCCTGTCACCAAACTTGGTCGTCTCGTCCAGGATGGCAAAATCAGATCTATGGAAGAGATCTATCTGTTTTCCCTCCCCGTTAAAGAGTATCAAATCGTGGATATGTTCCTTCCAAAGCTAAAGGATGAAGTTATGAAGATCATGCCTGTGCAGAAGCAGACCCGTGCTGGTCAACGGACACGGTTCAAAGCCTTCGTTGCTATTGGTGATTTTGATGGTCACGTCGGTCTTGGTGTCAAGTGTGCAAAGGAAGTCGCGACGGCCATCCGGGGTGCAATCATTCTCGCCAAACTATCTGTCATTCCCGTCCGGAGAGGCTACTGGGGTGCTGCACTCGGAGAGCCGCATACTGTACCTTCGAAAGTCAGCGGTAAGGTTGGCTCTGTCATGTGTCGGTTGATTCCCGCACCGCGAGGGACTGGTATCGTTGCTGCCCCCGCCTCCAAGCGACTACTTCAACTCGCTGGTGTCGAAGATTGTTACACACAATCGAAGGGTAGCACTGCTACTATGGGCAACTTCTTGAAAGCTACATTTGCAGCAGTGAGTACACTATAATTTGTTCCTCCTGTTTGTTCCACCTCTGAGCGAATACTAGATCACAAAAACATACGCATTCCTCACACCAGATTTATGGCGAGAGATTCCCGTATCCAAGGTCCCTTACGATGAACACAGTGCTCATTTGCAGCTCGCTGCAAAAGCTGCATTCTAGGTTTTATGCTTGTATCTCTGATAAAATTCACTAAGCATCACGCATGCCTTTTTTTTTACGTGCTACGGGAGCCTTCAGCGGACGTTATCAGGTCGATAAGTACAAATCTCGAAAATGAGCTGAATCAATGATGTTGCGTAATGCGGCTAAAGTAGCACTCGCAGTCATTTGGAGACTCCACAGGCTGACAGTTTTGAGTCGGCGGTTAAGGTTAGCATGACTGACATGATGTGCGAGAGCATTGTACGTCTGTCAAAACGTGAACATAAAAATTGAATAGCCGATTCGAAGGTCTTACCTTGTATGAAATGTCGTCCATTAGGCCAGCTGCAAAAAATTAAATAGTCAGCAATGCGCACAGCCGAAAATTGTATCTGATAACTAACTCTCCCACATCTGCGATTATGTTTCAGAAGTTAATCCAACCGGTTCGAGAGCAGAAGTCGGCTTACCGTCCATGCCCCATCAAAAGCCTCTACGTCCTTCAAAATGCGACAATGGATAGGAACCAAGGTCCGATTCGCACTATAGTTCCATGTCATTTTCCAGCTACGAGAATGCAAGAAACACGCGTACTTGATGAAGGCAACAATGGGTCTGATTAGTGCGTTGTTCACGTAAGATAAGTCGCTTGTAAAGATCGGTACAGCTGCTTTGAGGTCGCGGAACCGTAGATCAATATCAATTGACATCGACTTCGGCACGTATGATGACTCGTCTGGTTCATCGGGTGGAGCTCGCAGGGGAGGCTTCGCGAGTATTCGTTGACCAGGAATCCGCTCTGAAACAGAAGATGTGATATTTGCAACATGGGAAGACGCAGCATTCGAAATATTGGTCGCAATCTCGGAGATGATGGCGTTGATGTCAACATCATCAGCAGGGTTGCGAGGGAACTTGATGTCTACGACTGCATCGAGCTTGCCTGACGTGATCCAAGATATAGGTCCATCAGTGGCTGTCATTGCTTGAACATGATCAACGTTGACTCCATCAATGCGAAAACGTGACTACAATCGAAATGGGTCACGATCACAAGTAGTCTTTCACCATTAGATGCAGCTCATACCATTCGCTTCCATTGACCATCTTTGAGATCTTCTTCTGTGGTACGGCCCATGCTTTGGGGTTTGTGTAAGCTGAAAAGACAGTTATCGAACTGGCCGACTATGTTCTCTGCACAAAGAAAGTCATAGAAAAGCCATTGCTTGCGTAGGCGTTTGAACTCTCCACGAAAAATAGAAGCGGTATAAGGTCGGAATTGTCCAGGCTGATAGACAGTAATCAAAATATCCTCGAGCTGTAAAGATTCTAGTTCAAAATCACCCTGTTGCAGAGTGTGACGGAATTTTGCAGGGTCAAGAGAAGGGTCCCATTCTACAGAACGACGATCTACAACAACGCATCAGCATGAACCAAAAGAACACCTACCCACGCACCTAATACCCCGCGAACACCCTTAACAGTCGCGTCCTTTACCAAACCTTTACCATCTAGCCACCTCCAGAGGGACAATGTGACATCGATAGAGTCAACGTCCAAGTCAAACATCGCGTAATTGAATTCGTTTAGTATTGGACTATCTGGGGAAGTTGCTATAGCGTCGTCATCTTCTCTGTCATCGTGATATGCGGGATGATTCCCGACGTCAAGGCGAGCCGCCGCCTTGTGAACACCATCCCGAACACTCGTCTGAGCGCCGTAGACGGTCGCACCATGCGGTCGACGGGAAATATAAACATTTTTGAAAGATATACGGGAATCTTTCCACTTAGGAACTATGGCGGATTCGAATGCAATAGTGACACCTGTCTCCGAGGTTAAATATCTACTAATCGCTCGAGCAATATATTCTATAAATAATAAGCTAGATAATTGCAGGCAGGTGACGATGACGTACCTTGCAACCTGAGACTGTTCGCGGTCGCAAATACAACGGAGAAAAATGTCGTTCTGAAGATGCCACCCTATTCAGGGGGTGGTGAGATAAATGTCAACAATAACGACTCACGTGCCAACCAGTATCCAAACAGTCTGAGTCATTAAAAACCAAGTAAAAAAAGCAGAAATATCGTCTGCATTCCATCTACGAAACGATTTGATCGTAAACCATTTGAAACGAACGCGTGTACGCTGCCAAAAGCCCGTTGTTACATTCAAGAGGTCGTCTTTTGTGGGTCTGTGTAAGTGCGGGACAGATAGAGCAAGCCTCCTAAAGAAGCTAGAATAATTTTCCAAGTTTGGGTTAGACACTGCGTGCCTATTTCGCAGTGGAATTTCTTCGTTTGGTGAAGGTCTTGACTTCTCATCCAACTGACGAAGGCCCGTCGTGTGAAAAGCTCTTGAAAGGATGTCCGAGACTGGACGCCGCTGGTATCTGGGAGATAGGGCGTGTCTGATACACAGTGACTGTCTGGGGCTGGGACTTTGGTTCGAATTTGAGGATGTCGGATGCGAAGTCTGCCTCCTGAAGTAATCACGAATTGTCGTATACCGATCTAAAGTGGCGGCAGCAGAGAAACGAGAGCATTTTTGTACAGCCTGCAAAGTCAAAGAAGGCTTGGTAGAATGGATAGGGAGACTCGTCGATACTCTGCACACGACCGACATTCGAAAGCTGCCGCTAATTCATCTCCGCGACGCGAAAAGTGACTACGTAACATTTCCATCACAGTAAGCAAGACTTGAGCTATATGGGTGCTGAGAATGTCCCGCCATTGACGCTAGCTATGTCTAGTGTTAGATACTCATGTTCCCGTATCTCCACTTGGCTTCAGCGCTCCCAAATGTGTGCTGCTTTCGTTTTACATATGTTCAGATTCTAGTACTTGAAACATGTCCTCGATGCGTCGTGGCTTTCCCAAGTCTTTTTTAAAGTGTTTCAACAGTTTGATATATCTGTAGCGCCTGTAGTTGAGTTGATCGTGTAGAATGTCCTATTTGCTCAAAAACGACACCACCCCAGTCATCTCTAGATCGACCCTGGATTGCTTTACCACACCTATCAAAGAGGTTTATCTGATAAACCTCTTGAGTGACCAGAGGTTCCGGAGATTGGCACAACCTTTAACGTTACCTGCGACGGTTTAGAAAGTATTAACGGTCTACTGACAGTCTTGAGGCACACCAATGAATCACAGCTGAAGTTGGTTCCCTTCCTTATTTGCTAACTAATACATTATGCATCCCAGGTCAGGGCAATTCAGCTGAGCTGGTAATAGTTCTGAGATATTAGACTACTTCTACATCGCTATTACAATTCTGTTGTGATAGCGGCTCGAAATGAAAACCGAGTTGTGATATATCAACCTCTGTCACGTGACGCCTTCACTGTCTTGTCACTTGCACTACACTCTCCATGTCTGATTACGACCAATTGACCGACGACGAGTATGATCCTGACTTGGATGATGATTCTAATAATACATTCCGCATTCGCGACCCACTTCAGCCTCCTCGTGCACACCCATTTTCCACAGCAGACTTGCATGGCGAGTTTCCAATCGCTTTTTTAGAGTGTACCAACTAATCTATCTACTTGTAGCTCTAATACATCAGGGCCTCATTGACCTGAACCCTCCGTATCAAAGGGGTCAGCAAAATTTGTTGACCGGCCTGTTATCGATCTCACTTATGGATTATCAGATATTGTGTGGCCCGAAGTCAAACAAATTGGGTTGATTGACTCAATATTCAGAAACTTTTATATACCACCCGTCATTTTTGCTGTGGAGAAGGATGACGATGGCGAGGAGCTCCGTGTGTGTGTGGATGGAAAGCAGCGTCTGACATCAATCTCGAAGTTTATGGATGGTATGTATGACCACTTGTACCCGTCTTAATATAACTAAATTCAATCCTGATGTTTTAGGACAAGTCTGTAACTTTCATATCACATTCGGACTGCACTGACTCTAACCCACCTCTCTAGATTCCGCGTATGATATTTGTTCCTCGGTATAACTCCCTGCTCATGTGAAATTTATTAGATCGTGATCCTGTTACAAAGGTGCGCCCCGTGTCAAGATCAAAAGGCAAATGTTGAAACCGAGAACCGAAGAAAAAGTACTGGTATACCCGCTCTGATTCACACTCCAAATCGCGACTGGAATTGCCTGAGCCATACAAAAAGCAATTTCAACGGAAACAAATTACATGCGGTGAGGTTTTTCTTCGCATAACTGATATACTCTGACAGAGTCGTATTGTAGTGGAATACACTGGTCTTGTTGCCGGGACGGAACGAGAGTGCGACTTGATAAACTATTCACAATGTGACTTGCTTGCTCATTCAAAGTTATCAGTATCTTCCAAAGGGTTCAATTAGGTGAGTTGTCGTCGTGACGTTTCGTCAGCTGATTTGACCCAAGAACCCAAGGGATGTCATTGACGGCCGCCGAAAAATTGCAGGCTATATCATCTCCTCTGGCGCAATGGGTTTCGCATCTCCAGGCGATGTATGTTAATGCAGATGAAGGCCTGGTTGATCATATAAAATGGGATGTTTCAAGAGGTATTATGATCTCCTGGGCTTAAGTCTAAACTCTAACGTGATCTAGGACGAGATTTTCAAGGCGTAGCACAACTATGTTTCTGTTGTATGTCATAACACACCTCAAATTGACATACGTTGTAGTTAATGTATGACCGTCTTCAGGCTGGCATCTCCCTCTATATTCTGTGCCGTCTGTGACAAAAGTCGAAAAGTGGCTTACGACAGAGGCGAAGCCGAGTAACAAGTTCAAAGCCCAAGTCGCAACTGTACTCCAGAGCTTTTTGTATCTAGGTGTGTCCTCTCCATCTGGCCATGGCTGTTGCTTCAAGTGTTATCTTTAGCCACTACGGCAGAATACCGACAAGCTTTCTCTCGAATTGACAAACGTGTAGCGCCTGTTGAGTTCATTTTTATAGGTAAGTGTGGATGTACCGAGATCCACCCTATCACGACAAACCTATATTACAGGTGTCTTGCTCGCAAAGATGAGAAACTGCTCCTGGGAAGATCGCGCTGAGGAAGTGCTTGCCTTACGGCGGTGTACACGCGAAGCGCACAAGGATGTCCGATCCAACGAACGTGTCATGAAGACAATGTGGAACTTCGTGGAGAACGTCAAGACAAATGCATCAGACCCCTTCGAAGGATGGGAAGCCCCTGGAGGGGAGGAAGATCTTCCTCAAAAGAAAAAACCCTCCGTTAAAAAGCGGAAGCGTAAAGATGATGAAGATGCGGAGGTTAACCATCGTCCTGTCCCACGCACACCTAAATCGCGCACGCCCAAATCGCATCTCAAACAGGAGGCAACGCCAAATGGAGTTCGTTTCGTGGCTTAAGAGTATTCTGATCATTATTGTCTTTGTCTCAATATTTGTGTAAAGCCAGCACAAATGGGTTTTTAATTCTAGCATTTTCTTGAGAAATAAATGAAAAGCTGTAAGAAGTTGTGTTTACGTGATCACTTATCACAAGGCGGAAGTAAATCATTGTGCATCAGTGTTTTCTTCCATTCCCTCTCTTTAATGCCACTTCCTACCAAGGAGCCAGTCGCCTTCAGAGGCGTTCCCTCTTTGGGAGCGGAGAAGAAGATGGCTCTTTCTATGACACTCACGCAGAAGCAAGTGGAAGCAATGTTCGCTAGACAGTCAGCTCTTCGAGAGCTTGGTTCCACATCTTACCCTCTTGAGATTGACTTTGACGAAAACGTACGTATACTCTACACCATGTTTCTGTTTTTCTAAACCTGATTCATAATAGAAAATATATATTGGAAATATTGCCACGAACTTCACCAGATTTAAGGAAGATGGCACTCGCGAAATATGCCAACGGAGCCCAACAGTTTCAAAGCCTCTAGCCCCCATCTCTCTCTCTGGGAATGTTATTGGAAAGCTCAACATACATCGCGACTTCGACCAGGACGTGGCAGACAATGTTCGCAAGGCCACCGAAGCCGAACATTCCAAGCGCAACGAACGTACCATTGTAGTCCTCGACACCCCGCCCGCCATTTCCAACACAAAGAAAAGCAGGTCCGGAGCTAGCGCTTCCTCTCTTGCCAAGAAGGCAATGTCAAATAGACTTGTTTCTGCGCAAGCTGCGTCAACTCGCCCTCAAAGTGCTTCTACAGGCAAAGCGTCTATTCTTGTTGCATCCTCCTCGGCGTCGCGTTCAAAGCCACCGACATCCTCCGGTAAATCTACACCTCCTACATCCCGATCAGTTAGCGCTTCAGCCAGGCCACCAACTCCCACTTCATCCGTTATGACATCCTCTAGTTCGGGTATATCAAAGGAACCTGATTTAACTTCCCTTCGTGCCCGCCTGACTCACTTCATTGCTCTTGACCCCCGAACTACACAGCAAGTTCTTCTCGAAGTGGGGGGCCGCAGTCCAAGTCCCGAAACTGTACGCGAGATCGAGGATACTCTTACTGCCGTCGCTCAAGAAATTCAGCCGCCTAAGAAAGGTCCTCCGGGTCCTGTTAAGTGGGAACTTCAGTGGCGCTCTTGGGAGCACGTTCGGCCCTACGATTGGCCAGATCTCACAGCAGATCAGCGAACTCGTATGGCCCGCAAAGGAAGGCTGGCTTTTGGTCAGATGAACTTACCAACTACAGATCCATTATGGGACCACTTCAAGACTCGAGTCTCAGACCCCAATGCTTTACCCCCACCTGGCAAAGGCAAAGCGAAAGCCGCTCCTGGACAGACCCTTATGAAGAATTCGGACTTTAGAGGCGGCATATTCCCTAAGGAGAAAAAACCGAGCACGAAGGGAGACAGCACATCAGGTGGCGGTGTCACGAAGGCCAAATCCTCTGCGAAGTCTAAAGCCAAGAAAGAACAAGAAGACGATATAGGAGCAAAAGTGCGCAGACCCCTCGAAGCCGATACAAAGGAAAAAGCTGCGGGGAGCTCTGTTCCATCGACTGCAGGCTCTGTACCCGTAGCGAGAATACCTAAGAAGAAGCAAGAAGACTTCCTCCCTCCGAACAGCAAGGTTCGGCCATCTATCGGAAGCATTAAGCGAGAGTCATCACTGCCTCCTTCAAAACCTCCCCATGTACAAGATGAAGGAAGTCACAAGAGAAGGCTTCTAGAGGTCGACACAGATGGGACCTCAGAAATGGAAGAAGGCGAGGTGGCGGTTGAACCCGACACTAAAAAACGCAAAACTGGTGACTTTGGAGAATCCAACAGGTCAAGAATGTCAAACCCGCAGACGGGAAATAACCCTCCAGTGAAGAAAAGTGTTAAGGAGAAGTCGAAAGTGCCTGTCAAGGAGGAGAGTCTACCACCGAAGATCAAGGACGCAACTTCCCCGAGAGTCAGCCTGGGGTCGTCTTCATCGAAGGGCATTCCTCCTGGCAGCAAGCTTCCAAAATTGGAAAAGGAAGAGAGGGAACAAGATCCACGAGACATGGAACGCCTGAAGGGGCGAGAAACCGAGAGACGTCGATCAAGCGGCAAACGTGGACGACGAGCTACACCTTCTTTCTCTTCCGATGAAGAAGAAGAGGAGCCAAAGAAATCAGCCACAGCTGCGCGTAAATTTGTCTCGGCTCTACCAAAGTCAAAATCCTCTCAGCACCCACCTTCGTCGAAGCTTGTCTCTGCGGTATCAAAGGCCACATCGTCCCGTGTGGCTGCTCCATCTTCCGCCCTCCCTTCTGATAAAGATGCCCTCAGACGTCGGTATAATACATGCTATGCACGTTACATAGGAGTCACGTCCAAATTTTTGGAGCAGCGCGCTAAGGTGGAAGCTTTACTTGCCACAGATATCGACAGCGTGAGTGCCGATGATGATATTGAGATGATGGATACGGAGGAGTTGATGCAATTACGCGGAGAGCATGAACGACTCCGAGATGAGCTTCAGCGAATCCAGCATACACATGCAAGTGGAGTGGTTTTCTAGCGTACCACCACGGTTTGCTTTTGACAACTTTTCTCCCATGCCATCATCTACCATTTTATATCCTGTCACACTTTGTATTTATAGAGCCCGCCGATCATATTTTCCTTAGCCGTATAACTGTATGAAATCTCTTAAAGTTATAATTAGGATTTCCACCTAATGGGTATATTGGGAGTATAGAAAAGTTTTACTATTCAAGAAAACCCTGAGAATGTTACAAAGTGGGTCAGTCTTTCTACAGTATTCTCAAATGCAGAGTCCAATACAAATCCTGAGATTGTATAGGTTTTCCAGAGTTTCCATGGATCACCAAACAAGCTATAATAAAACTTTGTACTCATGAGGAAGCTTGAGATTCATTCTCACTTTGTTGGTCAGGAATATTATCGTACACCCCTGTCAGAATTCAATTATGAAAGATAAAAGTCATAGATGAATGTAGTGTTAGTAGTACTGTTTGGAAATGTTTCTAATAGTAATAGAATGATATTTGAAAGTGAATAGAAATCCTACAGTAAAAGCAAATGGCTTTCGGAATGTTTGCGAAAAGATGCATGGTTCTGAAGAGATAGGTATTTTGAAAGGATTCTATCTCATTGATTGAACAAACTTTGCAGTCCATGTCGATCACAGCCAATGGTCTCACATTCTTTCAAAGTGTGTCTAAACTAATATAAGTAAAGTTAGAGTACTCACTCAAATGTGGAGTTGCTGTTCAAGGTAGTTCACGACAAGTAGGCAAGTTGGAGTAGAACAATCAAGTAGATGTACAATAATTGAACTAGGGAATATACATGCGAATGTGCTACCTAGATACCAAACAATTTGGAGGGGAGAGGGAATGGGAAAGAGTCTGTGAGGATCGGAAAGTAGCTAAGGTATATGTATACTAATTAAAGACCATGGAAAACACAGAACAAGGGAAGTAGTAAATTGTGAATGAAGAAAAAGATTAATGGACCAACAATAGCTCTTGAAACATGTTTCTGAATCGCATGGCTCTTCGGGTAGAGATAACCTGTCACGATCATGATTTATCCCTTGCTTCGCCTTCCAAATCTCCCAAACAGCTTCCTTCCAAATCGTTCATTCAGAATTCAAACCATCAGCACTTTAGTCACACATGCCATCAATATTTCATCACCCTCAAACACCATGAATCACTCTAATAATATCACAATGAACAACCAATAGATCAGGTCCAATCATTACTCTTTTCTCACAAAAGAAGCACCTACACTATCCCCATCATTATCCCCATCTATTTCAAGGAACTCAATGTCAGGGTCAATTCTATGCCTCAAAAGTTTATGGTGACAGGAAATACTATTTAATGTGTTGATTCATTCATTCCTGACATTCAGGGTCACTGTCTGAAGGAATAGCATGAGGATTTCTCTATCCGAAGAGCCATGCAATTCGGAAACAAGTTTCAGGATTTATTTCTAATTCATTAAATCTTTTTTCTATTCACAATTTTCCTTCAACCCTTGTTCTTTATTTCCTATGGCCTTTAATTAGCATACATGTACCTTAGCTACTTTCCAATCCCTACAGTCTCCTTCCCATTCGCTCCTACTTCTGAACCATCTGGTATATAAGTAGCACACTCACATGTATGTTCTCTAGTTCAATTATTGTACATCTACTTAATTGTTCTACCCAAACTTGCCAACTTGTCATAAACTGCTTGAACAGCAACTTCACATTTGAGTGAGTACTCAAAATTTATTTATATTAGTTTAAACACACTTTGAAAGAATGTGAGACCATTGGCTGTGATCAACATAGACTGCAAAGTTCATTTGATCCATGAGATAGAATCCTTTCAGAATATCTATCTCTTTGGAACTATGCACTTGTTCACAAACCTTCCGAAAGCCATTCACTTTTACTGTAGGATTTCTATTCACTTTCAAATATCATTCTATTACTATTGGAAATATTTTCGAGCATTACTACTAACACTACATTCATCTATAACATCTATCCTTGATAATTGAATTCTGACATAACTGTCCCTAAATCCTTTGGAGGGTGATCCTGAGGGTCTAGAACATTCATATCATGGAGTCTAATAATATGGAATGTCATTGCAAGCTTCCTGTCACGATCATGATTTATGGTCTATTCCGCCTTCCGAACCACCCGAACATCACGTTTCCGAATCAACTCTTCGGAACCTGAATCATCGGCAAACTCGTCACACATGAACCATTCAACACTTCATCACCCTTAACACCTTAATGTCAGAATCCAAATAATAGCGATAAATGTTGTGGATGAATGTTATGTTAGTAAAAGTGTTCAGAAATATTCCTAATGATAACAGAATGGTTTTGGAAAGTGAATAGAAATCCTACAGTAAAAGCAAATGACTT
>QMFG01001407.1:18638-28762 GCA_003314545.1 Ramaria sp. MG151 | reverse complement strand
TGAGTCCGTGATGGTTGGAAAGTAGCTAAGGCACATGTATACTAATTAAAGGCCATAGAAAACAAAGAACAAGGCAAGTAGGAAAATTGTGAATGCAGAAAAAGATTAATGAACCATCAATAACTCTTGAAATATGTTTCTGAATCGTATGGCTTTTTGGGTAGAGATAGCCATACCTAAATCTTTCGGAGAGTCATTATGAGAGTCAAGAATGTTCATATCACCAGGTCTGATGATATGGCATGTCATCGCAAGCTCTGAATGAATATGAATAACTCAATCCATAATTTTGTGGTGAAAGATGGGGATAGTGATGGGGATAGTCAGGGTGCTTCTTTTCTAAAAAAAGAATATGATTGGACCTGACCAATGATTGTTTCACAGGGAGTGTTTTACTAGATGGAGTGTTTGAGTCGAAATGATAGATAACAGAGTTGTTGGATAAAATTGATGGGAATGTGGGCATGTTGCTTTGGACTTCGGACAAGATGCTTTGGAAGGATTTGTTTGGGACGAGGGCGATGTGAATGTAATGCCCAAATTGTGATCGTGACACTTGAATCGTCCTAGCAACATCACAAGGACCCAACCAAGAGATCAGGTTCTATTATTAGCCTTTCCTCAGAAAAGAAGCATCTACACTATCCCCATCACTATCCCCATCTATTTCTAGGAACTCAATAGCAGGGTCGATTCTATGCTTCTAAAAGCTTATGGTGACAACACAAACGATTCAATATGTGGACGTGTTCATCCCCAACACTCAGGGCCGTCGTTTAAGGAAGTGAAACAAGAGTTTGTCTACCTGAAACGACATACGATTCGGAAACAGGTTTCAGGATTTATTCCTAGTTCGTTAAACCCTTTTCTCATTCGCAATTTTTACCCCACCCTTGTTCTCTATTTTCTATGGTCATTAATTAGCATACATGTACCTTAGCTACTTTTCTGATCCTTAACGGACTACTCCCCATTCGCTCTTGCCTCCGAACGTCCCAGTATATAAGTAGCACATTCGCATGTATACTCTTTAGTTCAATTATTGCACGTCTACTTGATTGATCTACTTGGCTTAACAATCCGTCGTGAACAATCGAAAAGAACAACTTCATTTCGAAGTAAGTCCTATAAAACTTATTAATTTGGATTTGATTACACTTCGAAAGAATGTAATCTTATGGGGTGTGATCGGCATGAACTACACAGTTTATCCGATCCACGAGATAGAATCCTTTCGGAATATCTATCTCTTCGGAGTTATGCACCTCTTTGCAAACATTCTGAAAGCCCTTCGCTTTTACTGTAGGATTACCCTTCACTTTCGAATACCATTTTCTTTACGTAAAAACATTTTCTAACGTTATTGCTAACACTGCATTCATCCATAACACTTCTCTTTAATAATTGGATTCTGACACTTCCAAAGAATAGAAACAACTCAATCAATGAGTTTAATGAAAAAGATGGGGATAGTGATGGGGATGGTCAGGGTATGTCTTTCTTGAAAAGATTATGATTAACCCTGACCAATGATGTGTTTCACTGAACATTAATGAATTGATCAGGGAAACTGATGAAGAAGCAGGTTGTTGGATGAAAATGATGTAATTGGGGCAATGATGGTTTGGGGTTTGGATGATCCATTCAGAAGAGTTGGTTTGGAAGAACAATGATATAGACAAGGTGTCCATATTGTGATTGTGACAAGCCCAACCACTAGTTTTTTTCTGTAGAGTTGTCCTGATAGGAAACATTCTTTGTGCCCAGTGGTAGAGACACCTTATATGTATATCTACACTAAAGTCCTTTAAAAAAACATGAATTCACTCTTCACTGCCATTCAAAACAAAGAACTTTTATGATTGCAAGGCAGAATAAAGGGAATAACCAGAATCTAAGATGGCATTGAAAAGCATGTGGCACTATGGAGGACCTGACCCACCTATAGAAGGTTTCTGACCCCCTTCTCTCTCCTGTATTTGACTACCACATCCTACCCTAGCCTCAAAATATGTGTAGTACTGGCTTTGTTACTGATTGTTGGCTTTGCATATGGGTCTTGAGCAGTTAACAATGCCATATACCATTTGAATGAATATGTAAGGGCAACCCTCCTAGTGCTCACAGATGCCTAGCAGAGGGGAAATCCAAAGATATGTATATGCAAGGAAATACAAAAAAAGGGAACTCTCACCTAGTGAGGGGAAACCCAAAGAGAAAAGTCTAGGGATCCCCACTACTAATGAAAAAAACTATATACGACTACCTAATACCCAACCAGGGGCACTCCTATGTGCTGTCAACCCTACCTGACTTCTATCCCCATAAGGTGTTTCATCCCTGACAAAGGCCAGATGTTGGGCCAGGTGCTTGGGTCAGATGTTCGGGCCATACCCTGAGGTTGGCTGAGGTCTTGGGTGGTCCAAGGTTTTGGACCAGAGGCCTGAGACTTTGGACTTGTAATTGGAGGCTTCAGGTCAAGGACCTGAGACTTCAGACTGAGATTCTCATGCTTCGGACTTATGCCTCAAACATGTGAAGGTCTTATAGGTGAAGAATTTGGTGAAAGTAGGTTGTCCCCTGACAGAATACATATGGCAATCTATAACTGGATAGCTAGCATAGTAGCCTTTTGGCCCAGTTGGAGGGACATGTTATTGTGGACATTTGTTACCTTTCAAAAATGGTAAATGTTTGCTCTAAGAGAATAAAAATAAAAAGCCATTTAATTTATAATATATCTACAAAGATTTGGGTAAAGGTAGAGATGGAAAAGTTTACAAAAGATGGCAAATAGCTAAGAAGATGTAGTGTGTAGTACCTTTGTCTATAAGATCATACCTAGTGTTTTATTCCATGTAAAAGTCATAGCAAAGAATTATTTAACTATAATTACTTTCCTAGTGGTGACAGGCAACTGTCAGAATTGAATTATAAGTAATAAGAGTTGTAAATAAGTGCAGTGTTAGTAAAACAAGAGTGATATGAATAGTCAACATGGGAATATAATTTAGAAGTGAAGAGTAATCCTATAGTAAAAGCAAATGACTTTCAGAATATATGTGAACACATACATTGTTCCAAAATCTTTTTGAAGGATTTATGTCTTATGACCTGAATGGCTTTTGCAGACAGGAGCTCCTTACTGTCACAATCATATTCAGGCACCTGTCAGAGCCTGCTCTTGGTCGATTCCCAAGCCCTCGGACCTCTGGGCCTGAATCCCCGACCACTATATTTTACCTATTCTTACCTCGCGTTTGTCAGAACCTGACCGATTCCCGAGACCTCGGACCTCCAGGCCCAAATCCCCGACCACCACGTTTCACCTATTCTTACCTCGCATTTGATCTTCCACCTTCGTAGCTTATGACCCTGACCTCAGTCATTCGGTCCCTGATCCCCAAACCTTGTTGTATATAAGCCACTCATCCATGTACATGATAGTCAGTTTTGATATCGACTAAGATACACAAATACATTCTACTTTACTCCTTACGCTCCTTCGTTCCCCTTGCTAAAGTCACACCCAAACTTTGGGTGACCTCAGGCCTCGTCTGAAATACGGGACAGGACTCTGAGCTGGTGCAGCACATAAGCTGAAGCCAAGTCCCATTCAACCTGTTCACCGAGCCTCGGCCCTCCTTGGCAACCTGACCCTGAACATCGGTTGACTCCACCTTGAGTCCCAAACTTAACTCTGCCTCCACTCCGACTCAGTTCTTAACAGCATTTGATCTTCCCCCTTCGTAGCTTACGACCCAGACCTTGGTCATTTGGTCACTGATCCCCAAACCCTCTCGTATATAAGCTACTTATCCATGTACATAACAGTCAGTTCTGATATCGACTAAGATACCCAAATACATTCTACCTTTAATCCTTACGCTCCTTTCGTTCCCTTGCTAAGGTCACCCCCGGACCTCGGGTGACCTTGGGCCTCGTCTGAAATATGGGACAGGACTCTGAGCTGGCGCAGCACATAAGCTGAAGCCAAGTCCCATTCAACCTGTTCGCTGAGCCTTGGCCCTCCTTGGCAACCCGACCCCAAACCTTGGTCGACTCTATCTTGAGTCCCAACCCTATCTCTGCCTCTGTTCCGATTCAGTTCTTAACAGTATATCAGAACTCTTGAAGCTCAGACAGTCCTTATGACCCCAACCACCCAATCCGCTGCTCGAAACCAATCAGTAGAGCAACACCCTCTGTCCTAGCTCGAAGAGCAAGGAACTTGCCGACCCCAACTCCTTTGTTTCGACACCGAAACATGCCCCTTCGCAATCATTTGGTTCCTGAGGGACACATTGAGGAGGTCCCCGATGACCCCAAACCATATCGCAAACCCCCCAATGACGACCCAAACCCCGATCCGAACCCTGACCCTGACCCTGACTCTGACCCACCGTCGGACAATGATGCCAATGTTGGAGAATCCCTCATCAAGGTTCTCTCCAAGATTGCAGACCTCATGGGTCCCCAAAAAACCAAATCCTCAAAAGTGAAAATTTGGGAGCCTGATACATTTGATGGCTTGGACCCGAAGAAGCTACGAGGCTTCCTCCTTCAGTGCAAGCTGAATTTCCGTGCATGACTGACAGCATTCTCGGACGAGTCTGCCAAGGTCAACTACGCCCTGTCCTTCCTCAAAGGCATGGCTCTTGATTATTTTGAGCCATACCTCACTGATGATTCTTTGTTTGAACCTGAGTGGTTCAACAACTATGGTAGCTTCACCAAGGAACTCATGATCAACTTTGGCCCGTACGACGCAGTCATGGATGCCGAAGTAGACCTTGAAAACCTCATGATGAAGGACAGTCACAAGGCCACCAAGTTTTTCATTGAATTCTATCGCCTCACCTCACTCGTCAACTACAACGACCAAGCGCTGCTTCGGAAGGCCTATCTCGCCCTCCTGAAGTGAATCAAAGATGAGATGATTCATTTTGACAAACCCCACACCCTGGATAAGCTCCAGGATCTGGTCCAACAGATTGACCAACGCTACTGGGAACGTCGAGGCAAGCTTGCTCGTGAGACGACCCAGTCATCGTCAAGGTCTGAACACCGAACCGAGAAATTGGCTGCCCCGGCCCCGAACACGACCCCGAAGGCACAGCAAGGTACCTCAGCCAAAGGCAAAGAGGCTGTGAAGCCTTCTATGCCGCAGCCAAAGGGACCTGACCTTTCGAGTAAGCTTGGGCCTGACGGCAAGCTGTCAGAATCCAAATAATAGCGATAGATGTTGTGGATGAATGTTGTGTTAGTAAAAGTATTTGGAAATGTTCCTAATGGTAACAGGAGGGTTTTGGAAATTGAATAAAAATCTTACAGTAAAAGCGAACGGCTTTTGGAATGTCTGCGAATGAAGTGCATAGTTCCGAAGAGACAGAGATTCCGAAAGGATTCTATCTCGTGGATCAAATGAACTTTGCAGTTCATGTTGATCACAGCCAATGATCTTACATTTCTTGAAGTGGATTTAACTAATAAAGGTAGAAGTGGAGTGCTTACTCAAAAAATATGAAGTTGTTGTTGAAGGTGAGTTGGAGATGAGTTGACAAGTGTGATTAGAAGAATCAAGTTGACATACGATAATTGAACTAGGGAATGTACATGCAAATGTGCTAGCTATATATTGAACCATTCGGAAGAAAGAGCGAATGGGAATGAGTCTGTGATGGTTAGAAAGTGGCCAAGGTACATGTATACTAATTAAAGGCCATAGGAAACAAAGAACAAGGGTGGTAGGAAAATTGTGAATGAAGAAAAAGATTAACGGACCAACAATAACTCTTGAAACATGTTTCCGAATCGCATGGCTCTTCGGGTAGAACTAACCGTCCCTAAATCCTTCGGGTAGAACTAACCATCCCTAAATCCTTCGGAGGGTCATCCTGAGGGTCTAGAACATTCATATCATAGAACATGATGATATGGAATGTCCTCGCAAGCTTCCACACAATAGAAATAACTCAATCAATGAGTTCATTGGAAAAGATGGGGATAGTGATGGGGATAGTCAGGGTGCTTCTTTTCCAGAAAAGATTATGATCGGACCTGATTATTGATCGTTTCACTAAACACTTCATGGAGTGATTCCTGAACTGGATTGGGTGACCGGATCAAATGTATGTGAAGCATTGATGCAAGGGTGATTCGGAATTCGGAAGATCCATTTGGAAGGATTGGTTCGGAAGGACAAAGATATTGATGAGGTGTCCATGTTGTGATCGTGACACAAGCTTACTCCCCAAGAACGCCAGCATCGCTTTGACCTGAACTTGTGTCTGGTCTGCGGCAGTATGGACCACAAAGCTAGCATGCGTCTGAGAGCTGCAGCAAAGGCCCGAGTCACGCAGGCAGCTAACAAGCCCTCAAAGGCCAAGGCCGAACCTACGGCTACGGTCCCCAAGGCAAAAAACTAATCCGCAACCCTTCGGCCTCTGCACATCCCGAGGGTTGCGTTGACCCTGAACGTGCCGACATAGAGGTTAGACTGAATGCTTCCGCTCTTTTTAGTCCTACATCTCTTATAGTTAATTTGTCTTCCGAAACTATTCTAAACACTCCTTTTAAAGCATTAGTAGATTCTGGCTCCACACACTGTTTCCTTGAATCCACTTTTGTACGTAGACACAACCTTGGAACCCGAACCATAGACCTGATTCCTCTTAGATTATTTGACGGTAGTACAAACTCCATAATTACCGAAGCAGTAGAACTACCTATTCGCTTCTCCTCTGACCACACTTTCCCCCGTAGACTTTTATGTCACCTCGCTAGACTTGTCCTATTCGACTGTGCTCGGGCACAACTGGCTCACCCACCACAATCCATTGATTGACTGGGTATTGGGCAGTATTACCTTCTGAGCACCCTGTCTGAATAATCTGGCTGAACCTCTGACAACCGAAGTTCGCGTTGCTACAGCTGAACCGAAGTCACCCTCAGAATCTGTCCCGAAGCTTGAGGCTCCTCGCATCGCCCTAATCAATGCGGCCACGTTCACGCATGCCTGTAAATTAGAGGGATCCGAGACCTTTCACCTCAACCTGGCCACGACCGAGCTCTCAGCATGCTCAGCTGACCTATCCCCAACCCCCACAGACATGGAAGGCATACCTGAAGACTATCATGATGTCAGAATTCAATTACTAAAGAAAAGTGTTATAGGTGAATGCATTGTTAGTAATAATGTTCGAAAATGTTTCCATATAAAAAGAACAGTAATTGGAAGTGAATGGTAATCCTACAGTAAAAGTGAAGGGCTTTTGGAATGTTTGCGAAAAGGTGCATAACTCCGAAGAGATAGATATTCCGAAAGGATTCTATCTCGTGGATCGGATGAACCGTGTAGTTCATGCCGATCACACCCAATAAGATTACATTCTTTCGAAGTGTAATCAAATCCAAATTGATAAGTTTTATAGAACTTACTTCGAAATGAAGTTGTTCTTTACGATTGTTCACGACGAATTGTTAAGCCAAGTAGATCAATCAAGTAGATGTGAAATAATTGAACTAAAGAGTATACATGCGAATGTGCTACTTATATACTGGGATGTTCGGAGGTAAGAGCGAATGGGGAGTAGTCTGTTAAGGATTGGAAAAATAGCTAAGGTACATGTGTGCTAATTAATGACCATAGAAAATAGAGAACAAGGGTGGGGTGAAAATTGTGAATGATAAAAGGGTTTAATGAACTAGGAATAAATCCTGAAACCTGTTTCCGAATCATATGTTGTTTCGGGTAGACGAACTCTTGTTTCACTTCCTTAAACGACGGCCCTAGGTGTTGGGGATGAACACGTCCACATATTGAATCGTATGTGTTGTCACCATAAGCTTTTAGAAGCATAGAATCGACCCTGCTATTGAGTTCCTAGAAATAGATGGGGATAGTGATGGGGATAGTGTAGATGCTTTTTTTCTGAGGAAAGGCTAATAATAGAACCTGATCTCTTGGTTGGGTCCTTGTGATGTTGCTAGGACGATTCAAGGTGTTAAGGGTGACAAAGTGTCGAATGGTTCATGTCTAATGAGTTTGCCGACGATTTGGGTTCCGAAGAGTCAATTCGGAAATGTGATGTTCGGGTGGTTTGGAAGGTGGAGTAGACCATAAATCATGATCATGACACATGACTTCGGGGACGAATTCTCCAAGTCTAGGGCGGACACTCTGGCACCTCACAGACCCTATGACCTCAAGATCACTCTTGAGGATGGCGCCGAACTGCCTCAACCCCTGATCTATTCACTCTCTCAGTCCGAACTCGAAACCCTTCAATCCTTCATTGATGAACACTTGAACATCGGGTTTATTCTGCCCTCTCGGTCGTCGCACAGGGCACCAATCCTCTTCATTCGAAAGAAGGATGGCTTGCTCCAACTATGCGTAGACTTCCAAGGGTTGAATAAGGTAACTAAGAAAGACTGAAACCCACTACCACTCGCCTTGGACCTGCTGGACACACCAAAGAAGTCTCAGTATTACACCAAAATCAACCTTCAACACATGTACCACCTTGTCCGAATTGCTGAAGGAGACAAATGGAAGACTGCGTTCAAGACCCGGTATGGGTCCTTCGAGTGGTTAGTAATGCCCTTCAGGCTAACTAACTCACCTGTGGCTTTCCAACATTTCATGAATGACATTCTGGGAGATTTGTTGGATAAATGCATGGTAGTTTACCTTGATGACATTCTCATTTACTCTGACACACTCGCCGAGCACAAAAAGCATGTACGCGACATGCTTCAACAACTCCAAAAAAATAGTCGCTATGTGAAAGCTAAGAAATGCGAATGGCACAAACACACCGTAGAATTCCTCAGATACATCCTATTGTCCAAAGGCCTTGTGATGACTGAAGACAAGATTCAAGTCATCCGAGACTGGCCCAAGCCTCGGAAGGTTAAAGATATTCAGTCCTTCCTCGGCTTTGCCAATTTCTACCGACGGTTCATTCTTAACTATTCAGAGATTACGGTCCCACTCACCCGACTAACCTGAAAGGGTACAACCTGGCACTTCTCGGACGAATGCAAAACAGTGTTCGAGACACTGAAGAAAGCCTTCACCTCGGCCCCGATCCTCACGCATTGGGACCCCAACCAACAACTAGTCGTGGAAACTGATGCCTCGGACTACGCACTCGCCCCCATTCTGTCAACCTACACCCCATATGGTGAGATCCACCTGATTGCTTTCCACTCTCAGACATTCTCAGGTGCTGAACTCAACTACGACGTCCATGACAAAGAGCTGTTAGCTATCTTTGAGGCCTTCAAATGTTGGTGACACTATCTAGAGGGCCCTGCGGCCCTAATAGACGTTGTTACTGACCACAAAAACCTGGAATACTTTTCGACAACAAAACTGCTCACCCAAAGACAGGCCTGATGGTCCGAATACCTGTCGCAGTTCAACCTCGTAATTCGGTTTCGGCCAGGGAAGCTCGGTGTGAAACCCGATTGTCAGAATACGAATAACAGTGATAGGGGTTGTGGTTGAATATTGTGTTAGTAAATCTGTTCGGAAATGTTCCTAATGATAATAGAATGGTTTTTGAAAGTGAATAGAAATCCTACAGTAAAAGCGAATGGCTTTCGGAATGCTTGCGAACAAATGCATTGTTCTGAAGAGATAAAGGTTCCGAAAGGATTCTATCTCATAGATCGAATGAACTTTGCAGTCCATGTTAATCACAGCCAGTGATCTCACATTCTTTGAAGTGGGTTAAACTAATAAAAGTAGAATTGGAGTGCTTACTCAAATATGAAGTTGTTGTTCAAGGTGAGTTGAAGATGAGTTGGCAAATATGAGCAGAGAAATCAAGTTGACATACAATAATTGAACTAAAGAACATACATGCGAATGTGCTACTTATATACTGGGACGTTTGGAGGCAAGGGCGAATGGGGAGTAGTCCATCAAGGATTGGAAAAATAGCTAAGGTACATGTGTGCTAATTAATGACCATAGAAAATAGGGAACAAGGGTGGGGTGAAAATTGTGAATGAGAAAAGGGTTTAACGAACTAGGAATAAACCCTGAAACTTGTTTCCGAACCGTATGTTGTTTCGGGTAGACGAACCCTTGTTTCACCTCTTTAAACAAC
>QMFG01001407.1:0-11980 GCA_003314545.1 Ramaria sp. MG151 | reverse complement strand
CATTCATCCACAACATTTGTTGCTATTATTTGGATTCTGACAAGGACTTAAGAAAGAAAAGGGGGACAAAGTTTAGGTTCGGGTGTTCGGGTGTACATAATTACTTTTGTTATGATTATTATTATTATTATTTTTTTGAATATACCTAAGAGAGAGATCGTGTGAGAAAAAAAAGGAATGAGGGTTTGGGTTATGGGTTCCAAGGTCCGGGTTTGGCGGGATAGGTGGAGTGGAACTTGGTCACGATTTCGGATGCATGTCTGAGTTCAGTCGCGAGGATCCATGATATTTCTTCGTCGGTACCTTCGTAACCGGCCCATTGGACACGGTATAGGAGGTTGCAGGGTTTTTGATATTTGTCCAGCTTGGAGTCGAGGATTTCAGATACCTCGTACTTGGGTTCACCGTCGATTTTGATGGAGGCTCGGTTCGGTTGGGGAAGGTGTTTGGGACCGAGGGTTCGAGCATCGAGACCTGGAAGACGGGGTGGACTGCGCGCATGCTGTCTGGGAGTCGTAAGGTGTATGAGTGGGAGCCGGGTTGGCCAAGGACTTCGAAGGGGCTGAGGTACTTTTTGGCTAGCTTCTTCGAAGGTCGGGTGGTGTGGAAAAATTGTGCTTTGACAAAAACATGGGAGCCAATCGGTAGCTCGGGAGCCTAATGTCTTCAGGCATCGGCCGAGACCTGGTAGTGGGATTGAGCCAGTCTGATTTGCTCTTTCAGTACCTGGTGTAGTTGGTCTAAGTCGATCGCAAAGTCTCAGGCCTGAGAGGAGGCGAAGTCTCGGTTGGGGTGAACCGAGATGTTTGGGTGGTATCCCTTGTTCACAAAGAATGGTGATACACCCATCGTGGCGCTTGGGGCGTTGTTGTAAGTGAATTCGGCGAGTGGGAGTAGGTCTGCCCAATTGTTCTGTTGGTAGTTACTATACACTCGGAGATATTGTTCCAACGTTTGGTTAGTATGTTCAGTCTGACCGTCACCCTCGAGGTGATAACTCGAGGTGAAGTGAAGGGTCATGTCTAAGGCTTTACCCAATGATTTAAAGAAGTGGGAGACAAACTCTGAACCTCTGTCCAAAGTTACATGTGAGGGTACGCTGTGTTTTGAGAAGACATGTAGGACAAAGAGCTTCGCGAGGTCAGCCGAGGTGACTGTGTCGTGCGTTGGAATAAATATCGCTTGTTTCGTTAGTCGGTCAACTACGACCAGTATTGTAGTGTAGCCGGTGGACTGAGGCAGCTGTTCGATGAAGTCCATGGATATTGAGTTCCAGGGTTGTTCGGGGATTGGGAGCTGTTTGAGGAAGCCATAGGGCTTGTGGTGTTGGGGTTTAGAGTGTAGGCACGTGGTACAGGACTTGCAGAATTCATTGACTGAGGTTGGGAGTCCGGGCCACATGTATTCGCGCCTAATTGCAGATAGGGTCTTGTTCTGACCGAAGTGTCCCACGAGTATGTGATCATGTTTATACTGTAGTACTTGGAGCTGAAGGTCGTTGGCCTTGGGGACGTAGATTCGGTCGTTGTGTTTCAAGAGTCAGTCTTCGGAATGTGTCCATCTCGGGTCGGAGGTGTCGCCAAGGTGTTCTAAAGCCTCGGGGTCTGAGAACAGGTGAGCTTTAATGACAGCATGGAGTTTTTTGAAGTCTATGATGAGGCTTGCGCGAAGTGAGGGTAGGATCAAGGACATAGCTCGGAGTGACTCGGTGATTTGTTGAGTCGTGAAGATTGGCTGAAGGTTCTGTGGATTAATTGTCACGTAGTCGTTACCCCCTTCTTTAAAGTAGACATCCAATCGTCTAGTTAAGGCATCGGGTTTTGCACTGAGCTTGCCTGGCCAAAACTGAATTACGAGGTTGAACTGCAACAGATATTCGGACCATCGGGCCTGTCTTTGGGTGAGCAGTTTTGTAGTTGAATAGTATTCCAGGTTTTTGTGGTCAGTAACAACGTCTATTGGGGCCAAGGGGCCTTCTAGATAGTCTCACCAATGTTTAAAAGCCTCAAATATAGCTAACAGCTCTTTGTCGTGGACGTCGTAGTTGAGTTCGGTGCCCGAGAATGTCTGAGAGTGGAAAGTGATCAGGTGGATCTCGCTGTCCGGGGTGTAGGTTGACAGGATGGTGGTGAGGGCATAGTCTGAGGCATTGGTTTCCACGACTAGTTGTTGGTTGGGGTCCCAATGCGTGAGGATCGGGGCCGAGGTGAAGGCTTTCTTCAGTGTCTCGAACACTGTTTTGCATTCGTCCGAGAAGTGCCAGGTTGTACCCTTTCAGGTTAGTCGGGTGAGTGGGACCGTAATCTCTGAATAGTTAAGAATGAACCGTTGGTAGAAATTGGCAAAGCCGAGGAAGGACTGAATATCTTTAACCTTCCGAGGCTTGGGCCAGTCTCAGATGACTTGAATTTTGTCTTTGGCAATTGTGAGGCCTTCGGACGTCAGTATGTATCAGTCTTTCTTAGTTACCTTGTTCAACCCTCGGAAGTCTATGCATAGTTGGAGCAAACCATCCTTTTTTCGAACGAAGAGCATGGGTGGTCCATGTGAGGACTGAGAGGGCCAAATGAACCCGATGTTCAAGTGTTCATCAATGAAGGATCAGAGGGTTTCGAGTTCGGACCGAGAGAGTGAGTAGATCGGGGGTTGAGGCGGTTTGGCACCGTCCTTGAGAGTGATCTTGAGGTTGTATGGTCCGTGAGGTGCCAGAGTGTCTGCCCTAGACTTGGAGAATACGTCCCTGAAGTCACAATAGTCTTCAGGTATGCCCTCCATGTCTGCGGGGGTAGGAGATAGGTCAGCTGAGGATGCAAAGAGCTCGGTCGTGGCCAGGTTGAGGCAAAAGGTTTTGGATCCCTCTAATTTACAGGTGCAAGCGAACATGGCTGCATTGATTAGGGTGATGCGAGGAGCCTCAAGCTTCGGGACATATTCGGAGGGTGACTTCGGTTCAGCTGTAGCAGCGCAAACTTTGGTCATCGGAGGTTCGGCCAGATTATCCAGACGGGGTGCTCGGAAGGTAATACTGCCCAATACTCAATCAATCAACGGATTGTGGCAGGTTAGCCAGTTGTGCCCGAGCACGGACGAACAGGACAAGTCTAGCGAGGTGACATAAAAGTCTATGGGGAAAGTGTGGTCAGAGGAGAAGCGAATAGGTAGTTCTACTGCTTCGGTAATTATGGAGTTTGTACTACCATCAAATAATCTAAGAGGGATCGGGTCTATGGTTTGGGTTCAGAGGTTGTGTCTACATACAAAGGTGGATTCAAGGAAACAGTGTGTGGAGCCAGATGTCACGATCACAATTTGGGCATCACATTCAGATCATCTTCATTCCGAAGAAATCCTTCCGAAGCATTTTGTCCGAAGTCCGAAACAACATTCTCACACTCCCATCACTTTCATCCCACAACTCTTTTGCCTATCACTTCAACTCAAATATGTCATCTATTGAAACAATCCTGGTGAAACAATCAGTGGTCAGGTCCCATCATATTCTTTTTTTAGAAAAGAACCACCCTGACTATCCCCATCACTATCCCCATCTTTCACCATGAAACTATGGATTGAGTTATTCATATTCACTCAAAGCTTGCGATGACTTGCCATATCATCAGGCTTAACAGTATGAACGTTCTAGACTCTCATAATGACTCTCCGAAAGATTTAGGCATGGCTATCCCTACCCGAAGAGCCACGTGATTTGGAAACATGTTTCAAGAGTTGTTGTGGGTCCGTTAATCTTCTTCTTCATTCACAATTTTCCTACCACCCTTGTTCTTTGTTTCCTATGGCCTTTAATTAGTATACATGTACCTTGATTACTCTCCGATCCTCACAGACTCATTCCCATTCGCCCTCTCTTCCAAACCCTTCGGTATATAGCTAAACACATTCGCATGTATGTTCCCTAGTTCAATTATCGTATGTCAACTTGATTTTCTACTCCCACTTGCCAAACTCGCTCCCAACTCAACTTCACCAACAACTGTATACTTTTTGAGTAAGCCCTTCAATTCAACTTTTATTAGTTAAATCCACTTCAAGGAATGTAAGATCATTGGCTGTGATCGACATGAACTGCAAAGTTCATTCAATTCACCAGATAGGATCCTTTCAGAACATCTATCTCTTCGGAACTATGCACTTCATTCGCAAATGTTCCAAAAGTCATTCGCTTTTACTGTAGGATTTCTATTTGCTTTCCAAAACCACTCTGTTACTATTAGGAACATTTCCAACCACTTTTACTAACCCAACATCTATTCACAACATCTATTGCTATTATTTGGATTCTGACACCAGAATCTACCAATGCTTTTAAAGGAGTGTTTAGAATAGTTTTGGAAGACAAATTAACTACAAGAGACATAGGACTAAAGAGAGCAGAAGCGTTAAGTCTAACCTCTAGTTTGGCACATTCAGGGTCAACGCAACCCTCGGGACGTGCAGAGGCTGAAGGGTTGCGGATTAGTTTTTTGCCTTGGGGGCCATGGCTGTAGGTTCAGCTTTGGCCTCTGAGGGCTGGTTGGCTGCCTGTGCCACTTGGGCCTTTGCTGTGGCTCTCGGACACACGCTAGCTTTGTGGTCTGTACTGCCGCAGACCAGACACAAGTTCAGGTCAAAGTGACGCTGGTGTTCTTGGGGAGTAAGCTTGCCATCGGGCCCGAGCTTACCCAAGAGGTCAGGTGCCTTCGACTGAGGTGGGGAAGGATTCATAGCCTCTTCGCCTTTGGCCAAGGCACCTTGCTGTGCCTTCGGGGTTGTGTTTGGGGCTGGGGCAACTGATTTCGTGGTTCGAGGTTCAGACCTTGATGACGACTGGGTTGTCTCGTCGGCAAGCTCACCTCGATGTTCCCAGTAGTGCTGGTCAATCTGTTGGACCAGATCTCGGAGCTTATCCAGGGTGCGGGGTTTGTCAAAATGAATCATCTTGTCTTTAATTTGCTTCGGGAGGGTGAGATAGGCCTTCCAAAGCAGTGCTAGGTTGTTGTAGTCAATGAGCGAGGCGAGGCGATAGAATTCAATGAAAAACATGGTAGCCTTGTGACTGTCCTTCATCACGAGGTTCTCAAGGTCTACTTCGGCATCTGCGACTGCGCCATACGGGCCGAAGTTGATCATGAGCTCCTTGGTGAAGCTATCATAGTTGTTGAACCACTCGGGTTCAAATGAAGAGTCATCAGTGAGGTATGGCTCGAAGCCTTTGAGGAAGGACAGGGTGTAGTCGACCTTGGCAGACTCGTCCAAGAATGCTTTCAGTTGGGCACGGAAATTCAGCTTGCACCGAAGGAGGAAGCCTTGTAGCTTCTTTGGGTCTGAGCCATTGAACGTATCGGGTTCCTGAATTTTCACTTTTGAGGATTCGGTTTTTTTGCGGACCTCATGGGTCCGCAATCTTGGAGAGAGCCTTGGCGAGGGATTCTCCAACATTGGCATCATTGTCTGACGGTAGGTCAGGGTCGGGGTCAGGGTCAGGGTCAGGGTTTGGGTCAGGGTTCAGATCATCATTGGGGGGTTCACAATACAGTTCGGGGTCATTGGGGACCTCCTCGATATGTCCCTCAGGAACTGAATGATCGCGAAGGGGCATGTTTCGGTGTCGAAACAACGGAGTTGGGGTCAGGGAGTTCCTTGCTCTTTGAGCTAGGACAGAGGGTGTTGTTCTACTAATTTGGTTTCGAGCAGCGGATCGGGTGGTTGGGGTCATAAGGACTGTCTGAGCTTCGAGAGTTCTGATATACTGTTAAGAACTGAATTGTAGCGAAGGCAAAGTTAAATTCGAGACTCAAAGTAGAGTTGACCAAGGTTTGGGATCAGGTTGCTGAGGAGGCCAAGGCTCGGCAAGCGGGTCGAGTGGGACTTGGATTCAGCTTATATGCTGTGCCAGCTCAGAGTCCTGTCCCATATTTCGGACAAGGCCCGAGGTCACCCGATGTTCGGGCATGACCTTAACAAAGGGAGCAAAGGAGCGTAAGGATTAAATAAGATGTATTGGGGTATCTTAGTCAATATCAGAACTGACTGTCATGTACATAGATAAGTGGTTTATATATGAGAAGGTTCGGGGATTGGTGACCGAGTGACCAAGGTCAGGGTCGTAAACTACGGAGGGAAAAGATTAAACGTGGGGTATGAATAGGTGAAATGTGATGGTTGGGGGTTTGGGCCTGGAGACCCGAGGTCTCCAGAATCGGTCGGGGATGGGTTCTGACACCCCCACATAATCTACTGTTTGTTCTCACAGCCCATATCCTGTTCCGACAAATTCACTTTATATAAGCCATTCCCATGGCATCCTTACAAGTTGTTTACTTTTCAATGTCCAACTCTAATGACCATATCCTAGTATATAAATTTAATAACCTTCTGGGAAATCAAGTATATCCCTGGGGTCTTGCAACCTGAATGTGGATGCTGGGTCTAGGAATGGTTAGCATAAATAAAGAGTGTTTTCAATTTGTGGGTGCATTGCAAAATGTCAATCTCTCAACTCTGGATACTTGTGTATCCTGTTGCTTAGTAATCCAATTTTTCACCCAATTCCAATTTTCCTCCTTCACCCGTCACTCTTCTCTCTTGATCATCAGTGGATCATATAGGTTGTATATCATTTTACCAAGGTGACCCATTTTTTTTTTTTATCAGTTCCTGGTTAAAGCAAGAGAGCTGTCTTAAGCTAAACCCTAACCTTAATTACTTTGGTGCCATAGGCTACATGAAATAATGAAACTCATTTTCCTATGGCTGTTATTCAGTTTAGAAATAAATAATGAATAACACTGATTTTACTGTGTGCTGTTATCGGTGTAAGGCTCCTCATGGGGAGAGACATTATTTCCATATTATGTGGCTTTGCACTCAACTCTGAGGTCAGGAAGGTGTTGGACAATGTAGATCTTTTCTGTGAAGATGGTGTGGAGATCTTTTCAAATATCAACAAGGCTTTGGAATGTACAGCCCTCCATGCTTCTTCCTTTCCTTGGTTATATCTTCTTAGTGGAAAAATTCCTCCATTTTTTCCTACACAGGGACTGAGAATGCATGCTTGAAAGCATGGCTAATGTCATGAAAAATGAGATCAACTGCTTCTCATTGTCTGTAAGTTCATATGCATACAGATCTGTATATGCATCCATGCAATCTGTAGAAGCTGTAGCCCCATTGTACACCATGAATTGCAGAAAGCATGTGTCATGAGTATCAGGAAAAAAAAACAGGCTTCAATTAAGCTATTTGTTGGGTTCTGCAATGTGTATTCTATGTAGAAGTGAATGAAGATACCATTGTTTGTATTTTTAGTCTCAACTATGATGGTAGTGATGGGAAAAGAAACTCCGCTTAAACAAGGTGAGACATGACTCCTGTTGTTCATCTGTCACCTTCATTCAAAACCACCACATTGTATATCCACACATTCTGTCAACGATTGCTCAATCCACCTTGGGAGCCACTCTGTCTGATTATATTTCAGCACCTGCTCCAAAAGCTCCCTATTGTGCCTCACAGTGAGCTTGTGAATGCATTTGGGCACTGCCTCCAGGACCCAAGCTGACCACTTCAACCTCAACTGGCTCCACTCATGGTGCAACCCCCTTGGCCTTCTTCTTAGATGGCCCTTCATGGCCCCAAGCCCTCAGGTGGGCCTTGTTTCTCACCCCTTGCCCCCAAGTCCTTGGTCGCTCCTTGCAGCAGTGCACACACAAGGCTCCTGCCATCTCCAAGATGCATCTCTCTCTGTGGTGGCTGCATGGGATACCTCCTACAATGAAAAGAACACAAGCATTAAAACCAAAAAAAAAAAGACAAAAAAAAAAAAAACTTTTTTACTCACCTCATCCCCCTCATCCTCATGTACATTTTCCAAGACCTCAGCCTGTCCCAAACTTCTGGCCACCATGCCAGCCTGGGCTCTTGCCTCTGCTTTGGCCTTGGCTCTGGCCATATCAGCCTTCTCCTTTGCTTTGACTCTAGCCTTTTCCCAGGCCCCATCCTTGACCCAAACCTCCTCCCAAGCCTCAGCCTCCTGCTTTTCTTAGGCCTTCCAGTTGGCCTCCTAGCATGCACTCTCTCCCCACACAGGGTGAGCTAGGTGTTCTTCTGCATGCATAGCCATATTTGTGTAAAAGTTGCAAAGCAAAATCCACCACTGCTTCATTCTCTGCAAGTGTGCTTTCATTGAGATGGCTGAATAGCACAAGTGATGAAGTGTCAACCCCTGGAATGAGATCCTGGTGTTGGAAAAAACCAGCCGGGCCATTGTAAGGTGGAAGTGGACTATTGAAGAAAGTATTTTCATCTCTTTCAATAATTATGATGTTATAGGCCTCAAGTTCATTTGTGGCCCATTTGCTAGATGACATAGCTAGCCTAATGATATTTGCCATACTTGTACACACATAGTTAGCACTGATGGAGAGTCAAAGGGTAGAACTGACAAATACACTCTGAAACATGTTTTTGATTGAATAGGGCTTTGGTCAGTAACAATGTCATGGAGATTGTGTCAGGGGACAACCCGTCTGTGCCAAATCCTCCACCTTCAAGGCCCTTACACATGCAAAGCACAAGTCCGAAGCGTGGGAACCTCGGTCTGAAGCCTCGGGTCTTTGACCTGAACCTTCCAAGTACGAGCCCGAAGTCTCGGGCAACGAGTCCGAAACCTCAAACCACCCAAGACCTCTACCAACCTCGGGGAAGAGCTCGAACATCTGATCCAAACCTTCGGCCCGACATCCAACCTTCATAAGGGTCGAAGTACCTTATGGGGATAGAAGTCGGGCAGAGTTGACAGCGCGTAGGAGTGCCCCTGGTTGGGCGTTAGATAGTCGTATATAATTTTTCACTAGTAGTGGGGATCACTAGACTTTTCTCTTTGGATTTCCCCTCTACTAGGTGAGAGTTCCCTTACTGTACTTTCTTACACATATATATATCTTTGGATTTCCCCTCTACTAGGTACCTATGGGCGCTAGGAGGGTTGCCCTTACAGATTGCTCAAACCTATCACTTTCACAATACTCCCCTGCATTTGAGCAAATGACAAGACCTAACTTTGTAGTGAGGTATTCATGCTGGTTACATGCAAAAGATTTTGTTAGCACATCTGCAACATTATCCTTAGGCAGGTATTTGTGCCTACATGCTATACATATATATTGTCTGTTTATCAGGAATTCCTCTAGGAGGATACCACTCAAACCATGTTACACCTTCACCATATACAAATGTCTGGAACAAAAAATGTAAATTAATCATTTACTACAGTTTATGGGATATACTTTACATAACTATCCTGAGAATATCAAACTTACAATGAGCACTAATGTACATGTAATCTTTATCAAATATCTTACAAGGAGGACCAGATTAGATATCTTGACCATTCTAAGATGTTAATGTGGAATGGTCTATACAGCGGTAAGGCAATGGAACATACCAGAGGGGTATACATTGGTAACATGTATTCATATGCTATAGTCTGGTAGTAATTCCCAGATGTGGTTATCTGAAACTTATGTATTCTGGCCTCTTTATATCAAAGAATGTAAAATTTTAAAACATATGTATGCATATACAGCCCTGTAATATATCTGAAATGGATTAAAATATTCAGAATAAATGCAGATATCCAGAGGTTAGTTTAGTATCTTCTACCAATAGCTTATATTTTAAAATACAACTTCTGTACAACTATAATTTGTATCATGTCACCATTGCACATATAAAAAAATAATTTTTTTTCTCAAAACTAATTTCTTGGCAAATTCTAGCACTTTTCAGTTTTCTTGTGAAGAAATTTTGCACTCACATGCAGTGTTTGCCCTTAAGGCCTTAAATTGGGTTTCACTGGTCCTTAAGGCTTAATTAAGGCTTAAGGGTTTTTAAGGGCAAATATTTAAGACCTTAAATGAATATAATATTAACTTTTATGTGATTTTTGTGGTAATAAACAAGACAAATATCAAGAAATTCAGGGAGCTAGTGATATCAACCATTATACTCTTCATGTGATGGAATCTCAATCTCTCCATCATCCAGCCATTCATCCTCTTCAACTTCAGCCAAGGCTTGCATCAGGGCTGACTCGGCCACAATTTCCATGGGACTTAGTCATGATAGGGGCTGTTTCTGGCCACTGAAAAGGATCACCAATGTCATTGGTTTCCATTTGAAGATGCGGCTGCCATGATTGTTGACAGCAGGCTCGGGTGCTTTGCATTCATCATTGGAATCCTCTTCCAGGTGGTCCTGTTCCATGGCCAAGTAGGTGTGCAATAGATACCAATTTTTCACCTCTAATAGATCCAGCAGAAGAACATGTTGGGCACAATTGAATTAATCCAGAGAATAGCATAGGTGCCTGAAAAGGAACTCACCAGATGCAAATCATGTATGTTTGGCCAGGATTTCTGCTGCAGGATCTAAATCTTCCAGTTGTTCCATGAGGTTGGCCTGGATGAGATGGTGTCAGGGGACAACCTGTTTTCACCAAGCCCTCCACCTCCAAGGCCCCTACACATGCGAAGCACAAGTCCGAGGTGTGGGAACCTCGGTCCGAAACCTCCAGGCACGAACCCGAAGTCTCAGGCCTCTAGTCCGAAACCTCAGACCACCCGAGACCTCAGCCAACCTTGGGGTAGAACTCGAATGTTTGATCTGAACCTTCGGCCCGACATCTGACCTTCGTCAGGGTCGAAGTGCCTTATGGGGATAGAAGTCAGGCAGGGTTGACAGTGCGTAAGAGTGCCCCTGGTTGGGCGTTAGGTAGTCGTATATAGTTTTTTCACTAGTAGCGGGGATCCCTAGACTTTTCTCTTTGGATTTCCCCTCTACTAGGTGAGAGTTCCTCCATTGTATCTTTTTACACATATATATACCTTTGGATTTCCCCTCTACTAGATACCTATGGGTGCTAGGAGGGTTGCCCTTACAGTAGAAAAGTCTCCAGAGAAGGACCGGTGGTCAGAGTGCGATTACCAAAATAGGTAACTACGGAATTGAGGACAGCGACTCGGAGGACACAACCTCCCCCGTACACACTGCACCTGATTACCCCTCCTCTATCATCAGAACACCCACTCCAAACGCCGAATGGACCCTCCTTCCCTACTTGAGATGGATATGTCAGAAGACCGTCTCCGAGCTGTGGAAGAGGAGTTGTCAGCGAACCAGATGAAGACCGATGCCATTCAAGTAGCATTAAAATCAATCCTGGCCAAATTGGAAATTGACCCACGAGATGTCGCAACAAGTCCTGAACCTGACCTGAGGCCAAAAATGGACTCGTGGGATAGACCTGAAGAACCAAACCTTGGTACGACAGGAAGGCAGCTAAGACCGGCCCTTCCTTCGGACTTCGACGGAGACCAAAACAACGGCCACGCATTCCTCAACTCCTGCAGGCTCTACTTTCAGATCTGTAAGGGGGACTTTCCAAATGACCAACTCTGGATCCACTGGGCCCTTTCCTTCTTCAAAACCAGCCAAGCCGCTCGTTTTTCAAACGAAGTGATGCGAACCGAACGTAGGACTCAAAGGGCGAAGTACTTGGATTGGAATAACTTCGAACAAGATTTCGAGGAAAACTTCTGTCCGAGGAATGAACAAGTCTCAGCGCTTACAAAGCTAGAAGGCACAAGTTGGTACCAAGGGAAAGACTCGGTCGAAGACTACATAGACCGATTCTCGGAATTGACCGAGATGGCCGAATACTCGGACAACAAAACCATCGTGATCAAGTTTCGCAAGGGCCTCAACCCCGCGATCCAGAACCAAGTAGCAACGCTTGGAGATCGAATGCCGGACATTGACGAACCTGAGAAATGGTTCCAAGCAGCTCGGAGGGTAGCTTGGAACTGAGAGGCAAACGAGGCCTTTATGGAATCCAACTGAAGTATGGCAAAGGTCAATGCCCGAACAGCACCTCTGAAGTCCACCTCAAGCTTCGGAAGGCCTTACTTCAATTTGCCTGATA